>JAEQBH010009652.1:0-111000 GCA_016808115.1 Tetrastigma voinierianum | reverse complement strand
GAACGGTTAGTTCATGGTTGTCAAGTCTATTAGTAATCAAAGATTGTGACATTAGTCGATCAAATGAAAAATTAATTGATTTTTGCTGCCATGTTGATTGTGTAAATGGCTGGAGTAGAGTGACGAGACGCAGAGGACGCCCACTGGCAATCGGGTCGTGTGCACCACACAATCACTGTAAAACTGGGCCAGATTTGATCAATGTGCCTCTCGTGAGGTCGTGGCAAGCCGGCAGAGGTCGCTATTGCACGTGCCAGTATAAAGGTGGACATGGAGATCCCAGTAACCTCCGCAGGTTTGTGGACGTATCATTTCCCGACATTCACAGTAGAGATCCGCTATGGTGTATCATTGTTCATGCCCAGAAAGTGTTGTAGGCTGCTTATATTTACTCTAACACCCATTCTCAGATTAGACTAGTCAAGTTTCTAGCTAGAGAGAATGAGGCCCAAATATGTAGGAAATGGGCAAATCTAATTCTTAGATCTAGAGAGCCATATGAATTCTCCCCCGATTAATAGGGGGCAGAATAGGTACTGATATGTCTGGTTTTTTAACGCGTGCCGTAGATCCTCGAGGACCTCTACTCACAATGGACCCGAGGGATTATGGATATGTCGTAGTTCGATGTCATCCCGGGATGGATCAAGTTGACAACTACAAGGCTAAAGTTACTCATCAGAGCCGCAGAGAGTTACCGCCCACACGCTAAAGTGACTCCGCACTTTCAGGAAAGTTGTATTGTGGGGTGCTATCACCAAAGATTTTTGCCCCCGCACAAGATATGAGTCCAAGTGTTAGGACAAACATGTTAGTTAATGCAGCTCATTCCCAGAGGATCGAGGTGAGACCCGTAATTTGTATCTACCTCGAGTGGTTTGCGAGTACTCGAATATTTTTCCAAATGAGCTACCTGGACTACCTCCACATAGGGATGTAGACTTAATGTAGTTACACTCAGGCTTCTTTAACCATCTCTATGATTCCGCGCATAGATGGCACCTGGGCTGAGTCGTAGTGAACCTCGCAGTCCAACTACAAGGGCTATCGGACAAGGAGCCAGATCGAGCACTTCACCACAGCGCCCGCTCTAGTTGGGCGTAAGAAGAAAGACCCTTCTACCGTGAAGTGGCTATGTATTGTGAACCGGTTACGATCCGTAATCTACTCCATTACCGAGGATCGATGATTTATTTGATCAAGTTGAGAGGGAGGCAGTCTACTCCAAGACACCAGACCGTTGTCACCGAGAAAGTTGTGGAGACAGATATCCCTAAGATCGCGCATTTCGTTGGGGCACTTCAGCTACTGATGCTCCTGATTGGACACGCGCACGCATTCACGGATTCCTTTACGCATGTGGTGTTCCAACCTTATCTAGATCGCTTAGTCATAGCCTTCTGGGGATGACATTTCGATCTACTCCTACCGAGCTGGAGCATGAGTATCACTGAGGATCAGGAAAGCACAGCTTGTCGAGAGACCATCACCGTATACCAAGTTCGCAAGTGCGAAGCCTGGGCTTATCGAGGGAGATTCGGGACACGTGGGAAAGTCGCGACTATGTGCGCTTTTCTACCGACTAGAGAAGGTCAGAGGCGTTGATGTGTTGGTAGAAATATTCAATGAATACATTCAGATTTTGAAATTCTAAGAATTTCAAAAAATATTCCAATGTTCACATATTCCAATGGAAATGGTATCTCAAAAAATGCCCCTTCCTGCACTCTTCAAAAAATATGATGAATGAAATATTCAATGAATACACTAGGATTTTTTATAGTTTACATCGACATGATGTTCTTATATTTTCAAATTCAATCGAGGAGCATTTCAAACATTTAAAAATTTTCAAAAAATTGTAAGCAGATAAATGGTTTAGCACCTGAACAAAAAATTAAATTGTTTTAAACAATATTAGGTTTTCTAGGATTTGATATTCATCAAGGCCAAATAAAACCTATACAAAAGAGCAATATTTTGCAAACAAAATTCTCGATTAAATCAAAGATAAAACACGCTACAAAGGTTCTTAGGAAGCCTTAACTATGTAGCCGAAGTTTTACTCCAAATCTGTGATTTAACTCAAGCCTTTATTTCAAAGGTTAAAGAAAATCCTTTACCTTTGGTCCGAGAAACATACCTGTAGTCAAACAAGTCAAAATCCAGGTTAGCGGAACTTCCTTCGCTTAGGTATCCTTCACCTGTAAGCTTCCTTCATTATAGAGACATGCCTCCAATAATAGGATATACATGGTGATTTTAAAACAAGATTTTCGCAAACAAATAATTTGTTGGGATTTTACCTAGTTAAGCCTGGGAGTGGTCCACAAATTGAATTATTCAATCTGAGTTAAAAGAAATTTTAGCCATTGCTTTATGCATTCAAAATTTCTAAAGTGGCTGTTTTCAACAAAATTTCTTTAAGAGTTATCGCAGTGCCGCAAAAGAAATATTGCAAAAGATGTTCAAAACTTAGTTTCAAAACGTATTTTTGCCGTGATGACAAGCTATTTTATCTCGTTTTGATTTTGAAACAATTTAATAAAGGATCTTCAAATGTTTTAATTCGATTCTTTCTCACGAATTCTTTGTAATGTAAAATGAGCGGTGCAAAAGCCGTATCCAATCAAACCCACTTCAAAAGCCTCTTATGCAATGAAAGGCCTCAAACTTCAAATCAAGTTCGGGTTTTAGGAAACTCCTTAACCCTTTCTTTTCAAACACCAACTCCAAAATTCCGATGTCATCAAACAACAAAAGAACAAAATTGAAAGATGCTGAATTTTAGAACCCGATCATATATCGCTTCCTATGAGATTGAGGTCAAAAAGATTTTTTCTTTAAATGAAAAGTGGAGTTTCATTTCCAAACTAAATACTAAAAAACCCGTAAATTCTACGAATTCATACTCGTAGATAACACGAAACCGGTTCAAATATCTCACGCCTGCGAACCCCGAGGGTGTAATGGATCTTCTTGCTTCACTAAATGCAAAATTTTGAAAGCCATTAATGAAAAAACATCAGTCAAAAATATTTTTACCCACAAAAGACTTTCAACACTCGATCCCTCAAACCCTTGATTTTACACTACAAAAATGCTTTGAAAATTATTACTCTTCGTATCGTGCCAAAAAACTCATTCTCGTTTTTAATCGATTAAAAGTTCAAAAACTTTTTCCAAATTGGAGTTTCACAGAATGATGGCTTCTTATGGGAGCTAATCCAAATATTTTCTCTCGGGCCTCGAAATCACCAAAGTTTTGATTATTTCAAATCAAATCGTGAAAGCTTTTTTCCTCCCGGGAAATAGCTATTCACTTTTCTTTGTTCTCAATTAAGAACCCTTTGATTCTGCTGGGGATTTGCAAGCCCATCAATCCTATCCAAAGCCCATTCCCTAAGTTTTTGGCTAGGGGAATCAAAATCAAATGGTGGGGCCGTTTAAAATCTCTGGGGCCCAAGCGATACAAGCTGCCAAAAATGGATCAAGCCCAAAAGCCCAATTTTGAAAGCCCTCTTCTTCAAAGGCCAAGGTACTGCTTGTCCCAACCTTGCCAGCCCAATAACAAGAAACTCATTTCCTTCAAATACAAACTCATGTGGCCTATCTCAAACAAATCCGCGTAAGCCAGAACAGACGCGCTTTCAAAACTCGTATCACTCGACTCGACGAGGGATGATTACGTTAGCAAAGATAAATTTCTTTTCCAAAGAAATGAAGACATGTGCTACGGCCTCCCCTTCACCTCCCTTGAGTAAGGGATGATAAGGAGGATATCAACATCTTCAAAAAGCCTTTGCCTCGTAGAATGTACAAGCTCAAAATTCCAAATAAATCGAATTCACAAGCTTTCCGACGTATTTAATGGAAGAATGGAAAACTGACTCCACAAAGCCGTGATAGCATCTTAGATCATTTCAACGTTGACAGCGTCAGTTCCCACTCTAAAGCTGAAAAGCTCCACTCACAGAAGAAAAACAAAAATTGCCGACACAAAAGGTGTGACTTCAAAAGCAAGACATTTTTGTGTGACTCTTCAAAAAAGTATGTGACCCTTCAAAAGTCACATGTGATCCACTCGTGGTGGACGTCAAAGTTTTATTTCAATCCAATTTCCTATATATGAGGGTCAGTTTCCCCTTAGCTGTAAGCAGATAAGCTTGCAGGAGATAAGGAATAGGAGAGAAGCCTCTGGTGAGTTTTGTATCCAACTTTGCTTACTAAGCTTTCCCGATCAAAGCTGTATCAAAGTTTGTAAGTTTTCAAAGTTCAATACTTCAATTCAAATTTCAATATCGTTTTATTTATTTCGGTACCAGGCACCGCTTCAGACAAGTTGCTCAAATATATTCAACTTCCGGGGCCATATCGCCGGAAACCTCAAACCTCCCAACCCACTAAGTGGTGGTGTTTAAACAAAGAAACCCGTTGTTACAACGCCGTCGTACCCTTTTGAAGAAATCAAATTCCCATCACATTCCTGCTAAAAATTTTAATATTTACTGCTCAAAAATATATATGGCTCAAATTGTTTAAGGTCCTCAGAGAGAATTGGTATCGCAGCTAAGTTCGCAAAATTTTGATTAATTTTAGTTTGTATTAAAAATAATTGTGATTCCCACGCTAGTACCGTCACCTCAAGTATCCGGGCTGTCGCCGAAGCCTCCCGTGTGTGGTAGTGGTCCTGGTGGTCCCTCTAAATGTTAGAATCCCACCACGTAGAAAGGATAGAAACAAGTCAAATTTCATCAAAAAATTCAGTACTAGCTCTAAATACTAGTTCATCCGTGGATAGATGAACAATTAAGACAATACAAGAAAACACCCAACAATTTCAGAAACAAACTTTCTCGTTTCTATGTAAGATTGGGAAATCAAAGATATCAAAAAATTGGGAAATGCCAAAACAAAAATATTAAAGAACTATATAAAATAGGAACTTTGAATTCAAAAAAGATTATAGAATCAAATCTCTGAAATACTCATTCAATAGGTTCTCGGTGACAGAATTATTGAACTTAGATCTTGGCGGATCTAGAAACAAATTCAAAAAAGAAAAATTCAAAATTCTACATATGAGCTATCTGTAGCAGCTAAAACCCTTAACCAAAGTTAGGGGTTGGGGACAAACCTATATGTATATGTTCCATGCGGATAAAGACATACAAATTCCTGCGATTCCTCAGATTAATGGAACAAATACATCGTTTGGACCTGTATTCACTCCCACTAAATCTAGAGCACCGTATGAATGATAAGAGCATTCATAAAGCCTTAACTCTAAAACATTCAAAAACTCAAAATTATGACATGATCCTAGGGTCAAGAAATATGGCTCATAGTATGTATACTACAAAGTAATGACTCAGTAGTTAATCCAAATTGCCTTTCATTGGTCTCACCAAAAGATCAAACACATTAATTTGGCAAGCAAATGAGAAAAATTCAATGGGGCCATAATTCCAAAACCTATTCCATGGGAATGTTTAACACAATCCTCTCGAATGGAATTTCAAACAACTCTAGCTCCAAACCGATTGAACAACCAAAACTCTTATCCATAATAAGATGGACAAGGAAATGTTCAAATTAATTTTGAGCCAAGAAAAAGAAAATCTCAGATCACATGCCCCTCGCAAGGTCTTCTAATTTTTTATTTAGAAATTAGAAACCCTTCCGTAGTGACATCAAATGTTCACAAACTTAAATCTGTAGAAGCAAAGAGACTATTCATCTACTATTCCAAGTAAGATTTAAAATATAAGGGCGATCGAACCAAACATTCAAAACTCTCCGTGATAGTCTCCAACATTTTTTCAAAATGATGTCACCAAATGATGAGCCCTCTCACTCAACATGATGATGCCAGGTAAAATGTGTGTTTGAAATAGACAAAAAGAATACTTGAGAAAAGAAGCAAAATCTGAAGAACATAAAGAAAAAGATAAATGGTTTTTCTCAAAATTATCTCAAGAAACAAAAGAGAAATTTAGAGAACAATGGTATCAAACTATGGAAACAATGGAAATGAATATTCCAATGTTCACATCAGACGCCCCCAATCCCGGTGTCCGCCGACTCCCCTGGCCAACCCGCTGGAATCCACGGTCTCACATCGCCAGCACGCCTCACGTAAACCAGCCCGATCAGTCTGTGATATCCATCCAACACAATTATATAAGCTCATACAAAAATGATTTATTTGATAATCAGAGTCAATTACACTCTATACAAAAAATGGAAGCCTTGCCCAGACCTTACAAAGAACAAAAATTACAAGATAAGGCCATCTCGCCGCTTTCTTCGCCCTCGTAAGCATCCCCAAGCTGCCCATCCCTGCCGCCTTCTGTGACCTAAAAAAAAAAAAAAATACCCACGACTGGTGAGCGAAAGCCCAAAGAGGAATTCCCTACTTGATTACTTCCCCACCTAAGTGCAATGCAATGGCACACAAATATATTACACATGCTAATAAGACACCTCATGCAAGCCATATTAAACATAATTTAATCCATACATCATGTTGCCCGCTTATAATAATAACATAAACTTAAATACTGGTTGAGTATACCATCCCGGCGTTCGTTCCTTGAACTCCTACAACATCAGCCAACACAAACATGGTTTTTCTCACAGAATAACATGCACACCACGCGCAAATCGCAAACACCCAAACACCCTGCGGGACCGCCCAAACACTCTGTGGATTTTCTGAACCCTGGCCCAAAGCTTTAACCAAAACCACGCCATCCGCGCTCAACAAATCCCTCATCCATTACATAACCCTTAAGCAGTTATAAAGCAAGCAGAGGTAACCCCACCTTTCTGAGTTTGCCCAAACCCGAAACCTGGTAACCAATTGTAGTCTCCTGCCGGCTGGGAGCACCTTTGCCTCTGCCTGTCGACAATCTGGCCCGGAGCCTCTAAAACCCCTCTTCCCCTCACTCTCCCTTTCTAGCCGGTCTCTCCTCTCTCTCCCTTCCCCTTCCAAACTACTGAAGACTTGGTCAAGAGGAAAGTCCTCTCATCGCCACATGTCCATTTCTCATTGACACCTCGGATTACCCCTGTATCCCCATCCATCTACCTCGAGATATCCCCACGGTACCCATGCCATGCTCACAAGTGAGCCCCACTTGACCTCAAGTTTGACTGCATCTGCACTGACACGTGGCGCCTCTGGGCCTACCAAAACGCAAAGCCGGTCATTACGATTCCCCTCTCAGGCCTCGAAAAACTGGAAAATTCCGACCGCCCGACCGACCTAAATTCCGACGTGGCAACTAGATTTCACGAGACTATTCCAAATCTGCACCCCTGTCATTATCCGAGATCTAGAAAAATCTCGGATTTTCAACCTAAATACCATTTTATCCTTCCTAAAACAATGGATTTTCCGGTCTCACACACATATTTTGATATTAAGGCAAAGAACAATCAAACAAAAATATCCCTTTTCTCAATAAATACGTCTAAAAAGAATGAAGTCAAATACTATTTCAAAAAAGAAGATAGTATCAACCCATCCCCCTTGGAAGAAATAAATAAAAATAAAGGCTCAAGGTGTAAAAATAATAGCCTCACCTTTAAAACAAATTGATTCAAAAGAAGACATACCGTAATGACAAAATTGAAAGATATAAAAGGCATTCAGCAACAAAATAATTTTACAAATCAAATTCAGAACACTTTCTACTTAATTAAATAGAATTGAAAGTAAATACTTTTACAAAAATTATAAACCCGAAAAGGAAGAAAAGAAGTTAGAAACAAGAAAGTCTTATATTCAAACCAATAAAACCCCTTAAATTAGGAGGTAATAAAAGTAATGACAGAATTGATAAGACTTTAACACAAAAATTAGCAGAATAAATAGAAAAGATCCCTCTCTTTGCTCTAAAAACCTGGCAAACTTTTAAGTGGATCAGAAACAAATTCTATTGTTTCTGCAAAAACTTATTGAAGATATTACCGAACAAGAAGAAGAACAAACAAACAAGTTAAAAACTAAGATCAAAGATCAAAAACTTTTTTATCAAAGGCCTACTCCTCCGCATTTACAATTTGAGGAAAACAACTCAAAACAAAATAGTTATAATAGCAATGACATCTATTCTCGAATTATGATACTCGAACATGAAATCTTCATTGTGTTCACAAATGCAATGGCAAACATCGCTTATTCGCAAAATGTATGATGATCGGAATGCGCCGCCCAATTAGTCACAAAGCAGTGCTTCAATGCGCCATTAAACTTTTTGGGTGGGAAAACCACTTGGCGAAAAGAAAGATTTCATATTTTAAAAAGTACAAATGAGGAAGGAGAACAAAACTCAATCATAAGATTGGTTTATGCTATAACCAAACACTTTAGGTGATCCAAGCATTTATGGAGAAAGAACTTCAAATTCTACAAAAACTTAAGATGTGTAACAATTAAGTACCTTAAATGGTATTATGATGTGCTCTTAGCAACCTTGGATTTGTAAGAGCCGATGCTAGAGCTTACTGGAAGGAAAAAGATTCCTTTATGGTCTTCCTAAGGCTTCAACGATGAGTTCAAGCCCTTAGGAGAAAACACGGAGGGAACAATCCACTCGACCCTTACTTATGGAGATCCTTATAAGTACACTAAAAGAGAAGGTCTTAAGTTGTGTTCTCAACTTAAAACTCCAATATCAATTAAAAAAGACCTAAAAGCTTCTAAAAAGATTTAGGTTCTTTGTGCTCAATATGGCGCATTTCCCCGATGCCAATTCCACCTAGTCAAATTTCCAAAATCAAAACCTTAAACAAAATTCCAATAATTTTTCATATATAGATTTAGAAGTAACAATAAATGTTATAAAATTAAAAGTATCGTTTAATTGTTAGTGTTGTTAATTTTAGTTTGTAACACACATTTAATGTTAATTTTATTCACTTTCAAATACTTTTAAAATTGAATACTAAAATGGACTTAATAATATTTGTTTAAATAGTTAAGGTTTCTTTTTTATTACTTTTACCTTTAAAAAGTTTAACTTGTGGGTTTTATTTTCTATTTTTTTTTAAATTTTAGGTTTATAAAATTAAAATATAAAAGTATAAAAATAAGATTAAATATGAAAATTATTAATATTATAAATAAATTTTATTATGAATAAGAAAAAATATTGTTTTATATTTATTAAATTACTTATTAATATAGGTAAATGTATTGATATATATCAAAAAAGTTGATTTAATTTATTCAGTTATTACACAAAAAAATCCAAAAAAATTTGAACACTAATTGAAAAGAAAAATCGACAAGTTCATTTGGGGTGAAAAATAGGGAAGAGTGGCATTTGTGGAAGGGAGATGGTAAATTGGGAGTGTTGACTTGATGGGGAGATGAACATTTTTGTCTTCACAAAAATATGTATCAATGGCTTAATTCTTTATAGTCTATCAAATAAGGGTTCATCTAACCTTCAAAACATAATTTCAACATTTTAAGAGTATTTATTACATATAATTATTTTGAAAAAATAAAATTATTAAAATAGGTTAAAAATAAAAAAATAATATCAAAATTAGTACTCAAATAAATAATACCGTATTATTTAATATAATATTAATTTTTTTTTTTTTATCTTAATGTTGTAGTTATTATTATAGCATTAAAATATTTTGAAATTTTAAAATTAATGTCATAATCAATGACTATGATTACTAAGATCGATCTAAATTCTTTAAAAATAATATAAATTCTTATTTTTTTGAAAGAATATTATAAATTTTGTATATTAGTTAAATGTTATTTTCAATTTCAACTTATTTTTGATAAATTTTTTTTAAATAACCTAAATATCTCGAACTCCAATTTTAAAGTGGGAAATCAGATATACAAATGTGATGTTACAAACAAGTGGTTACGCGCCACATCCCTCTCACTCGGTGTGAATAAAACAATGAGAGATAATAATGTCCGTCATGTCAAGGATAAATATTAATCAATACCGTATCGACACGGAATAGAACAGCTCAATCAAAAGACGCTTACTTGTGACCATGCATAATAATTCTATTTCACAACACAATCATGCTTCTCCATTAGTTACATCTACAAGGCCATGTCAGCGCGGATCTCTCACAGCGGCCGATTCCATCTACACTGTGATTATTCCTTTTCTTCCCCTCCAATGTCTTCGCCATCCTGTAATTCCTTTTTTAGCTTTTAAGAAACATTTTGTTTTAATTTAAATCTACAAGTGGATTAAGTGTTTCAAGTTTTGTTTTTGTCCTAGGATGTTTCATATGATTCATTCAACTCCACTAGTTTTTGTTTGGGATTAGACATTCAATTCAAAATAAAGCGATTAATGGAAGCTTTATGTTTGGGAATTGACCCCCTTAATTAAAAAACCACACCATAAACTCCGAAGAAGTAAAAATCCCATTAGAAACTTTAATTCGCTTTTAATATTTTTAAATATGTTTAGAAATACTTTTACATAAAGTGTCTTATTTTGTATATATATTATAGAATTAAATTTTAAAATTTTAAAATATATATTTGAAATAATTTAAAAGTTTTTGTAGATTAAAAATAAAATAAAATTTTGTTATCAAATATATCTTTATTTCTTATTTGAAAACAAAAAGTTATCTAGAAACTAAGCTTCCACCTACCCATACATTTTATCCCAAATTTAAGTTCAATTTTTACAATAAATTGTCAGACTTTATGTTTTTAAAAAGCACTAAGTGAGATCCCGGTTGGATGAAGAGCCAAAAATTAATCATGGACCATTAGATCCCGTAATTAGTTAATTAGCATAGATAGTCTATTAATAATTATTTAAAAGATAAGAAACCACACAAAACAAGAGTTTGGTTACTTAATATGCAAGAAAAACCTTATTCCTAAAAAGAAATCTATCGATCTAACATGGCAGGATAGAGATTAAGCATAGCCTATTAGCCTCCTTTACTTCCAATGGATTTCTAAATGTATGCAGATTGCTACATCTCTCGCCTATTTGTCTCTTACTCTAATGGATTTCTAATTATAAAAAAAAAAAAAAATAGAATACAATATAGGTGTCTTCAAAAGCGCCGATTGGTTGCTTGTTTGACAAGTAACCTATAAGGTTATTAGAATTTCAGTATATAAATAGACCCATTTCCTGGGGACCCTCATATATCTCCTCCATACGGGTCTCAAGCACACATTACGTGGCAGCCTCTCTCCTTTAGTCTCTCGGCAATTGTGGCGCGCCTACACCTAGACCTGTCGCAATTAGAATAGCTTTGAAAGGCTGCCAAGAGAGGTTAGTAAACCCTAAGCTCGATGACATTAGTGTATCACATATTTTATCCAATCATGATCCGTGTTTCCTGCTATACATTGATCCCAACAATTAGTATCGAGCCTGATTGAATCAATGTGTAAACCGAATCATTATATTTTTTACATGTGTATTTGATCTAATTAGATATATGACGCCTAGGTTTTATGTTTCATGTTATTTATATTTTTGTATGAATGAATGTTTTATTTTTAGCCATAATCCATGGTAGAAATTTGATCGTATTTTTTTTTTTTTTATGTAACTTGAGGCTAATCATAGTAAGATTAGGTATTCCCACATTTACTATTTATTTATTGATAATCTTTATGTAATCTTGATTATTGATAATTATATATAATAAGTATCCAAAGGGAGAAATAACCGGTGATGTTGTTCATTGTTTTTCGTAGATCGGGGGTTTTTCCTGGCTTAGCATACCAACACCATAATCATGTAGGGACACACAAAGGAGGGCTGGAGGAAGAGGGTCACAGGCTAATCCGACACGTGCCCACACGTGTCGACAAAGCTTTTGAGACTAGACCTCACGCGCTGGCTCCGAGAGGGCATGGTGGCACCATAGTCGATTGAATCAAATTTGGCCGCCTAATCCCTTCTTTCGAGATCTACCTCCTTATAAAATTTCGTGTCCAAGGTCTATGCAAAGAATTACATGATTTTAGTTTTTGGCTTCAGACGCTGCTCTGGGTAGTCCCTGATTTGGACTTGAATTTGACCAAGATGTTCCTTAAGTGTTGTCTATCCTCTATTTAAAATTTCAATGATGATTCAAAGCTGAAAGTGGATCGACAACGATTTTGCTTTTTGATTTTTTGAAGGTGTATGGGGTAAGTAGCGTCGACTGACACAAATGTTGGCTAGTTGGTTCCCCTCATGGTGATATACCCTTCCCGTGATAATAGATTGTCGTGGATGATCAAAGCTGTAAAATTTCGTGATTGTCCGGTCACATTTTTATACTCGCTTACGAGGGACTAGTTATGAGTTTTGTGTTTCGGGCTTAAAAACCCTAGAAATCAATTCTAAACTTAATCCGGCCAATTCAAAGAATTTCAAGACCTCGTATGGAGCATGGATTACAGCTGATATCAAGTTGGGTTCGGCCCTATCGGGCTTGTTATTTTTTTCTTTCTTCTAGAAACCATGGATTAAGGGGCCCAGCTATTTGCCTCTTTGCTTATAATTGTTTTATATAGATATAACATATGATGTATGTTTGCCATGCTACTTAGAATAAATGGTGCCATATAATTTCATCATGTGATATATACATATGCATAATGATATTGCTTTGTCTAGATAATATTATTATGAAGTATTTAGTCGAATTAATGCAATATATTGAATGAGCGAAGGTTAAAATTAATTTAATAATTTGAAACCTACGCCCATTAAGGGTCCAATAATAAATGACATGATCGAATTTTTTATGATTAGAACTAAAATACTTCAAAATTCTTAATGTATTTGGCAAACCCAATGTCGATAATAAGAAAGATAATTTGAAAATTAAATTAATGGTTATCACATTCACTCAGCAACATTAATGTCTAGATATTATTATTATGAAAACCCACAAATTAATAAAATATTAGCGGTGCACGTTAAAAATTAATTTTTTATTAATTTGAAACATGTGGACTCCATTACATCCAATAATAAAAATAATTATGTAAACGCCTCAATGTATAAACATGATCGGATTTTATGAGATTGGAACCAAATACTTCAAATTTTTAATGAGATCAGATGCACCCAACGTCGATTATAAGATATTAAAGATAATTTAGAAATTAAATTAATGGTTATGACATTCAGAATTTTAGTAAAATATTTTAATGTCTTATATAATATTATTATTATTATGGAAAAACCTGGTCACTTAATGTAAAATATCGAACTGCATGTTAAAATTAACTTGAAACATGTGGGCTCCATTAAGGATCCAATAAAATGATTATGTGATGCCCCAACGAATAAACATGAGGAATTTCCTCCCGCGGAATTGATCTAAAATACATTTGTAATTTTAATGAGATCAGACACCCAATGCTCCATAATACCATATTTGGGAAGATAATTTTAAAATTAAATTAATAAGCTATTACATTCAATTTTAGTAACATTAATGTCTAGATGACACAGACGCCCCAAAACCCGGGGTCCGCTGACTACCCTCACAACCTACGAATATATAAGTGAGGCTCCGTTACCCGACGCCTACCCTGAAAATCTGGCAGTCTCCCTTTCAGACGGGAGCCTCACCCAAATACAAAACCCAGATAAACCTGTCCTAATCACCAACAATATATGCAATATATAGGGATCCACACGCCACTGGGTCTAATCAGGCTCAACACATATATCCAAACTATAACTGCCGCTCTAAGAGTTCAAATGTTTTATTTTTATACAACATATTAAAATACCAAATTAATGCATAACATCATCAAGCCACACCCATTCTTCTATCCAACCCTCAAGGACGGAACCGTCTCACGCACGCTCCCCGTACCGAAAAAGGGGATCCCCATCAGGCAGCCGTCAAGAGGAGAATCCGCCCGGCCGCGTCATTCCCACCACCTAAGTGCCAATGTTCCACTTAAACGCCATTCAAGCAAAATGCATGATCCTACTCTCATCGTCTATACGACCAACTCCATCCCAGTCCTCACCGACTCTCTCACACTCATTTCTTAAGCCTCATGAGAATTCTCTGTCAGGTTAGTGGCAACTCCTCCCCGAAGTGAATATATATCAATTGGGCCGCCCACGACTGATATATATTATTTGTTTGTGGACTACTCCTCCGATGAATAAATATCAACTCGGGCCGCCTCCGACTGCTGATATATTATTTGCTCAGGACTACTCCTCCGATGAATAAATATCAACTCGGGCCGTCCGACGCTGATATATTATTTAGTTTGACTACCCTCCGATGATTAACATTTTAGACTACCCTTCAACCTTTTCTCTCTAGACTTAATCTCATGCACTCACTCCTATAATCCTAGTGGTGTCCCAAAGGCATATGGAATGCACGTATGCCAGCTCCATTACAAGATAATCACATGCAAATATATAACATGAATATATTTACATAGAAATTAAATCATACATGTTATGATTTTTATCATTCTCATTACCACACACCAAAAATTAGCTCACTCTTGGCTAATGTTCAAACACAAGCAATTCGATTCGAATTACTTAACCAAACACATAATTTCAATGTGATTTATATTCTTAGAACATTATTTCATGAATAGTAAACCCCTACATTATTCCCGAAAAACACAAATCTTGCTCACTTAGTGAACCCTGTGTTTCACGACTACTTCCCACCTCTAATCCACCTAATACACACATCAACACACAAATACATGATTTCACACTGGGAAATAATAAAGTGAGTGTGCCACGGCCGCCCATATTATTTCTCCCAAAATTTTATCAATTCGTCCCATGTTTTAAGATTCCGATCTAACGCCCATTCTCGGGCCTTTTATCATCTCAAGCATGCATTTTATCGCCAATTTCCACAAATGCCCACTTCAGCTTCCGGGCAGCCACTGCCATCCCAAAAATCCCACAGGGCCCCACCCGGTCCCATGTTTTGGGATCACCCAAACGGCCCCTCACGCCCAAACCAACCGAAACATCAAAACCTTAAAATGGGAATAAAAACACAGGAGAAAATCCTACCCTCTCGATGTTGTCAAAAACTCAGAAACCTGTGTGTGGTCCACTGCAGCCGGTCCGCAGAACGTTCTTCCTCTTGTCTTCGTCGAAATCCAACTAGTCTATCGAAGGCAGGCTTCGTAGAGAGAAGTCAGAGACTCTCTCTCTAGAATCACCATTTTTACTCCTCCACGCCTATCAGATTCCACCGGCTCTGAAAAGTCACGCTTTGGCTCTGTTTAAAATGGGGAGAGATGCAAAGCACTATCTCCCCCACTTGGCATCTAGCTTCATTAACATTCCAAAATTGACATTTATGTCCCTTTTCTCGTATTTGATATTCTGCACTACCTCTAAGTATCCATTTCAGGAGACCCTTAAAAACCCGTATTTCAAGGAAGGATAAATGGTAATTTCTAAAATCCGGAATCTTTCTCAGATCTCTCGTATGACGGAAACTGACTTCCTCCGTTGAAATCGGCCTCTCTCGCTAAATTTAGCTAACACGTCGATCTCACGACCTCGAGACGCCCACTCACGCCGAGGCAACTCGGCAGGGATGTGGACACTTGGCATGTTTCGAAGGGCCCAAGAGGCGCCCATCACGTCAAGCTGAGATGCAGTCAAAACATGAGTTTCCTGCGGCTCACATGTGACATACAACGCCATTTGATAGAAACTGTAGATGGATAAGGATAAGGTGTAATCCTACGGTCCAATGAGAAATGGATGTGGCATGTAGAGGACTCTGTTTCGACTCACCACCCAAATCGGGCCATTGGGAGGGGAAAGCGAGAGAGGGAGAGACCAACCGAGAAAGGGAGAGGAGGGAAGAGAGGGTTTTAGAGAGAGAAAGTCTGGCTTCTCTCTAAGATTCACGACATCTGACCGCCTGCCGCTCGCAAGAGGCAAATCGGGTCTACCGGCCGAGGGCTACGCGAAGTACCGTGATTGGGAAGTTTCGACAAACTCCAGAAGGTAGGGTTTCCTTTTCTCCCCACTTGCTTTACTGCGTTTATGGGTTGTGTAATGGATGGGGATTTGCTGGAGGCCCCCGGATGGTCGTGGTTTCGCTCCAAAAGCTTGGACCGAAGTTAGGAAAATCCCTAGAGGCTTTCTGACCCACCTGATCGCTTTGGGTGTTTCCTGCCTTTGATTTAAAAAGGTGGCAAGGTTATTGCCATGAGAAAAATAACAGTTTGCGGTGTGAAATTGTGGGGGCTGTCTCCAAGACGAACCGCCTGATTGTGCTCTTAGCCCATGTGAGCTAAGTTTATGTTATTATAAACCCAATAAATACATGCTGGATTTAATTTTTTGTTAATATATGCATGAGTGATATATTAGGCATGTTGGATGTTTAAAGCATGTATCGCACTTAGCAGGTACCTAAGTAGGAAATTCCACCATCAAGCTTTGGCTCACCCCCGTCAGGACTATTTTTTTTTTTAGGTACCTAAGACGCGCCGGGATGGAACGCCCGGCCTTAGAGGCTAAGAAACGCCAAAGCATGGCCTTATCTTGGTAAGCTTCAAAATTCTCAAAAGGACCCGCTTGTATAAATTGTACTAAATACAAATTTCAAATAAATCATTTTTGTATAAAAATGTACATTTTTATGAGTAGGATGTAGTCTATGGGCCATTCACACATGTACGTGCCTCATGACATGAAACATTTAGATTTCCGCGTTGATTCGTTGTCAACCCGACACCCCGGATTGGCGCCACACCATTTTCATCATTTCTCTACTCATACCAATTATGGTACATGAGTACATGCTATATGTGCCTTCTCGCTCCCATCGTAATAGATTTACTGGCGACCAAACGCGATGCCCTCGAAAAACGGCCGACTTAATGGCCTCAAAGAAATTGCGAAATTTTACGTGCTAACTAGATTTCCGCGAGACGATTCCAACTGCAATCCGCTTCATCATCTGGCATCTTAGGGAATTGTGATTTTTAACTCAGAATTATGAATTGTAAATTCAAAATTACGTATTCTTTGCCCTCTTATTCCGTAATTTGAATTTCTGTCTAGTATTCTCACTCTTCTAAAAGAATTTCATTCCGGGTAATTCAAGACAATCATATCACTCAACACGTAACCCTACACAACCCTTGCTTGGTGTGTAACCGCTAACCTCTCCAAGGTCACAATTACTGACAATCCAATGGACTGTCAACTCAATCCATGCCATGCATGACATCCATTTACCGAGCCCTTGCCACCAAACAAACACCCAATGCACTCCTAAAGGGCATCCAAACCCGGTCATCCCGACTCCTATCACCCCAACCTCAATCTACGGATAACCTCATCTCCCCAGAGTCATCTCCGTACCACATAACTTCTGGCCACTTTGAATCTCTTACATTTCCCATTCTAATCTATGAGTCTTTATTAGACGAAACCTAAAGACACCCCAACCCTACGCCACCAATAGAGCACTGACCATACCGTGCACCAAGAGTCTTACATTTCCCGATTCAACTATGAGTCTTTTATATATATAGTTATCTATATATAATATATATATTGCCTATATATAGATATAGCCTATATATACATATCTATATATATATATATATAGATATAGAAACCTATATATCTATATAGATGTATATACATATCTATATAGATATCTATCTATAGATATCAATCTATATATCTATATATATAGATGTATATATATTATCTATATATATAGATATCTATCTATAGATATCTATATATATATATATATAAATATATATAAATCTATATATAATAATTTTATATAGATGAGTATCTATATACATCTATATATATAGATTTATATATATAGATATCTATATGTATTAACTATAGTATATATATATATATATATATATATATATATGGTATATATATGTAAAACCCGAGAAATTCCAATTTCTGCAATAAGTGTAAAAACGTAATTTTGATTACAAAATTGTAATAATACTAAGCAAAATCCGTAATTACCCCTTCAGATCTCGATGATGAAATGGATTTCACCGCTGGAATCGCCTCAATGAAATCTGAAGCTAACACTAAAATTTCATAATTTTCCGAGATGGCCGAAAGGCCGCGACGCTTTTCGAGGTGGCATCTGCTCGTGCCGTGAACCGATTCGATGCGACAAAGCACGTATAGCACGTACTGTGTCCCATATGGTAGGAGAGAAATGATGAAATGGACTGCCGAAATAAAGGCCGAACATCAATCCGGGTAAGAGGGGACATAATGGGCATTATAGAAATTGAATTTAAGTCACAAAATGACAAAAATAGCTAATAGGACCCTTCTTCCACTTAAACAAGCGCAAAAACGTGGGGAGGATGCAGCAGGTCACAAAATCAAAATGGAGGGTTTTCTAAGGTGAGAAGGTCCTCCTTCCCAAGCATCCCGCGACGGATCAGTCAAGGACTCGCAGAAGGGAAACGCTCACGCCGAGCGTGCCACGCCGTGACCCCTGCTCATGAAGTTTTGACAACCCAAGAGGTAGGATTTTCCCTACTTATGCGTTTTATTCATTTTTGGGCGGTTTTCTTCCAGAAGTGTTTCGTTGGCTCGAGGCCGCTAGGGTTGCTTGAGGGCCCCAAAACACTGGGACCGACTGTTTGAATTTTCTGAGATTTCCTCAGTGGCCGTGATCGCCTTAAAATTAGGGCTGCCTGGGGTGTTTTTATTTCACCAAAATTAGCTTTTTAAATCATGCTTTCTCGATGTGAATAAATGCCTGAATGAAAAAGAGTTGATCTGGCCCCCAAAACATGGGACCATCATAAAATATTTTTGGACATTCGGGATCATCCGTGAATGCCCAAAACTCTAAGGGCTGTTAGTGTGGAACTCGGGTATTAAATGCATGTTTCGAGATGATAAAGGCCTCTGTAAGTGGGCGCTTGATCGCCCTAAAACATGGGACCTAAATTGTAGGAATTCGTGGAGACTTTTCTGGGGCCGTCCGTGACATTCTTAAACCTGTCGGGTCATAGGGTTGGAATAAATTATGCCGGGTGTTTATAAGATAGAAATGAGTAAGAAATCTTGCCCAAAAGGTGAAACAGTAGGAAAGTCGGACATGTGGGCTGCCCGTGACAGCCCATCGTGCCGGGTTTCCTCGGATCGTTAAAATCAGTCCCGAGTTGTGTGATTTGGACAAAAATCGGCCCATGTGTCGTGGTGCTTCTGACGGTTGAAATGAATGACTGAGTTTGTGTGGTGTAGAAAATCAATAAAGTTAATGCTTAATGAGGATTAACATGAGGCCTGCCAAATTATATAAACATAATTGTGTGTATATAGGATACTGGAATAAAAATTAGATTTGCCTGGCAATTATAAGTGGAATATAATTGTGAGCATAGCCACGGAGATAAATTAAGGAATCTCCGCTCACTCTGGAAATGAAATCAGCGATGCTTGATGTGTCGAATTACATGCGTGTAATTGTAGTTGATTTGGTAAAAAATATGCATATTGACATATTGTAAATGATTTGAAAATGGTATAACGTGATTACATGCACCGGGTAGCCTAGAATTAGTGTGAGTGCATGACAAGGTATTTTTGTAAAACTGATACTGCTTATAAAGGAATTCAAAGATGATATTCCGAGAATCGGTCGGCAGATGGGCCAACAAATCATTTCTGACGAGGACCAAGGATCGTTTCTGAAAGTCACCAACCAATTCAATTTCTGAGGGTAGTCCTCATTTGTACCGAATATTTATAGTATATTTTCAAGAACAAAAGTTTTGTTTTGAAAATGATTATTTTCTCACAGCATTTAGGAAAGCAAGTGTGAGTGAGCTTCCAAGTGAGGACTCGTGACATGGTAATCATGTAGACATTCAAGTAGGATCATGTATTTACTTGAGTGTGTGTTTACTTGGAGCATTGCATTGCACTTAGGTGGTAGTAGCTCCACTTAAGGCGACATTCTCCCACTGAGCTAGCTCACCGTGGACCCCCTTTATTTTTCTCGGTGTACAAAGCATCGAGGAGACATCTCAATTTTTGAGGTTGATTTTGTAAATAGCTTCGGTTCAGGGGCTTTATGGTTTTTGACATAACATGTATTAGAATGTGTGATTTGAATATATGTTTGTATAAAAACAAAAGTGTTATCAACTATTGAATTATTGGGAGATAATTGAAGAATAAGTTATGATAATTGATTTTGTGAGTATTGGCTTATGAGCCCAAGAGGCATTTTTACTCATGTCGGGATTATATTGCATTTATCAATCGCTTGGGACAGAGGCAGTATCAAGATGTCAGTAGAGCCCCGTACAAAGGAGACTCGCCTCGATTTCTGCGGGCGTCTGCAACCCGACATCCACTAGTATTCCGCTGCCGACGGTAGTCAACTAATTTCGGCTTCGGGCGCTCACGTACTTTGGTATCAGCTATGGTATACGCACACTGTAGCGTGGCCGGGCATGGGCCTAGGATATGTAGTTGTAGTGTAGTGCCCGGTTTAGATTTATCTGATGGCAAATCGACATACCAAATGGCCACAAATTGCATCAGCTAGTATGTCACTCTCCAGTGGAGCCTCTGTTTGCATCCACCACCACAGTGGGTTGGATGTGAGTATAGGTATATGGAAACCTATAGATTGAGGATTCGGGGTTTAAAGCATAGTATTCGGGTGTAAGAACATCGCCACTAAGTGTGGTTCGATGTTAAGTTTAGGGTGGTTAGATTACCTAGAAATCACTTTAATAAAATCAGGACACCAAGCATGCATGTGTTGATGTGTTTCGCAGGATTGATGAATGTGTTTGGTGTGCAATAAACTTGTTTCATGTGTGAGATTGCATGTGTTGCGATTAGCACATGAATGTGTAAAATATTTATAAAATACTGGAGCTGCACAGCTGTAAAACCTGAATGAAAAGAATAAATTCTTTATAAACTTATTTGGCCTATTAGGTGATGAAAATACTTTCTAAGTTGGAAAATCAGAAAAATAAAATTTGATAAATTTATTGGAAGAGATTTAAGAATGGAAGAAAAACAAATTTTTATAAATTTATTTGAGGATAAAATTTTTCGTTGAAAATCGAAAAGAAAAATAAAATTTATAAATTTATTTGCTATGAGGAGAGAAAATAATTTTTTAAGGTTTTATATGGTGTAAATTGAAGAAAGTGGAAAATAAATTTTTATGAATTTATTTGATGTATTAGTGGAAATGGAAAAAACATTTAGTGGGATTTTAGAGATTTTTCCAATCTCTGAAATAAATGAAAAAAATTCACTCAATTTTGGGGCAAAATCGCTAGCTACCGCCCAAAGACATATTGAAAAAAAAAATTTTTATTACAATGCGCCTTTTGTATCGCAGTAAGGAAGCTTGAAGTATTGGAGGTATTGTATCGTGAGAACAAAATTTTGTATTGAAAAGGTCGAGGATTGTATTGCAAACTTAAAAGTGGCTTGTAGGTAGAATCAGGACAAGAATAGAGAGGTAGGCTAGCCAATGACTGCAGGATTGTATTGCAAGGAAGGCTTAAAGTAAAGGAAATTGTGTATTGGCAATAAGAATTTTTGAAATAGAGGAAGAAGGCTTGAGTAGCTTGAATTGTATCAGAATAGCGTAGGTTGAGTTGCACACAAAATTGTATTGCAACTGGTCAGGTAGTGGCTAGTGATTGTATTGCAAGAGTAATATGGAAATTGTATTGCAAACATTATATTGCAATATATGGAAGCAAACAATATAGAAATTGTATTGCAATATACAAGAGTGTGGCTGCAAGGAAAGGAAATTGGAAATTGTACGTGTTGCAATATGAAGAAGGTAAATTGTGTGTTGCAATACAATTTTTGTATTTGCGGACAAACAAGAACTGGCCTACGCAATTATAAAATGCGAGAATTATGAATGCAATTATGAAACAGCATCATGAACAGTAATTATGCAACAAGTACGATGAACAAGTAATGTTGGACTGGTTTGAAATGTGAACAAGAGTTTGAAAAAAAAATATATATATATATATATAGATATATATTTTTTTTTTTTGAAAAATCAAATAAAATCAAATCAAATAAATTTTGATAAAATTTTCGAAAATAAAATTTTTAAGGAAGTTATATGCATGGTGTAATGCGTATAGGAAGAAGGGTGAATGCCAAGTTTAGGATCGATGACCTTAGGGATTTGGATACTGAAAGGAACAAGAGGGCATAGAACCTTTCAAAATAGATAAATTGAGTGGCCTGAAATCCCTAGCACCTACTTAGAAATGAATTAGTTCATGCAGGTTTGTCAAGTCTATTAGTAATCAAAGATCCCGCATTACTAGTTAGGACGAAATAAAAGCTAAACGATTACCTTTGGAGCCCAAGCAAGGTGTAGTTATAAGGTTTAGTCCTCGACAAGCCACGCCAAGATGAGGTTGAAATCTTCTTTAGAAAAGCCGTGAATATGATGGAGAAAATTTTTCCTCAGGGATGTAGGAGAGATTTGATTTTTTCTTAAAGATCGTGAGTTGCAAATAAGCGTGTGAATCCAGGGTGGTAGACATGTTGGTTGTTGATGTCGCCTGACATGGACAGAGACAGACAAAACCATCTAAGTTATAGTCAGAATCGGGACCTTAGCCTGTCATCATATCCGATACTCGCTGAGTTAGTAAGGCTATACACCCCACTGGATGTGGGAGGCGTGTAGAATTTCTGGACGAAAAATCTCTTTTAAGGAGGGATAAACGTAAGACCTTGTGCAATTCCAATTTCGAAAACTAATTGATTACAAAATCAGATCACGTTAAAAATCCGTGATCACCCTCTAGATCTCATGATGAAACGGATTTCACCAAGTAAACGCCTCACGAATCTAGCTAACACGTGTAATTTCGCACTCTTCCTGGGTGATAATAGAGCTCCAAGATCGCCGAGGCATCACGTCGGTGTCAGAACCGATTCGATGCGACTTAAAAGCACAGATAGCACCGCACTAAGCGTCCCATATGGTAGGAGAAGAGGAAAATGATGAAAATGATCCACGAATAGGCCTAACATCAAACTGGGTAAAAGATGGACATAATAAAGGGCATGGGAATTTCACCTGCCAAAATGACAAAATAGCCGAGCCAGCATCCTTCTTCTCCACTCAAACATGTAAAACTGGGAGACTTATAGGTCACAAATCAAAATGAGGCTTAGCCATGGGAGAGCTGTCCTCCTCAAGATCCCTAGCGACGGACTACATGACTTCGTGGCGAAGGGGAAACTGCTCTACTGGAGCAAAGACGCCGTGGATCCTTGTGCCATGAAGCCACAACTCCAAGATAGGAGATTTCTTCTCTACTTGCGTTTATTCCATTTCATGTTTTTCCACAAGCTTTGGTTGGTCTTAAATATGGATCCAGCCCCAAAAAACATGGACCTGAATTTGTTGAATTCCTCGAGATTTCCAGCTGACCCAGCTTTTCAGAAAATTAGGTCAAGCTAAAGTGTTTTTATTTCACCAAAATTGCTTTTTAAAATCAGTCGATGAACAAATTTTCTGAATAAAGCTAGCGACCCTGTCCCAAAACATGGGACCAATTATGAAAATATTGACATTCGATCGTCTGCGGAATGCCCGTAACCGGCGGCTGTTAGTGGAACTCGCATTAAAAATGCATGCTCGAGATGATAAAGGCCGAAGCGGCCGCTGATCGCCCTAAAACATGGGACCGAAATTGTAGGAATTTGCTGAGACTGGGCCGTCCCGCATACCCGTAAAACCTGTCATCGTTAGGTTGGGAATGACTATGCTCGGGTGTTTATAAGATAGGAAATGGTAAGAAATTTGCCCAAAAGGTGAACAGAGTCAGGGGATAACGCAAGGCCCGTGGACACTTCATCAGCTGGTTTCGGACTCGTTAAAATCGCTCCCGAAAGGTTGCAGTGATTCGGGACAAAAATCGTCCATGTGTTAAAAAGGATTTGTTGAAATGAATGACTTGAGTTTCTCAGTGGTGCAGAAATCAATAGGTTAATGCTTAATGAGGATTAATATGAGGTCACAATTATATGGAATATAATTGTGTGTATGTGTGATATCGTGAATAAATTGATTCGGCTTCAATTATATGGAATATAATCGTGAGCATAGGCCATGGAGATAAAATTATGAATTGCTCAATCGAGCTAAATTGGGCGATGCTTTGATGTTGGAAATTCAGCGCGCAGTAATTATAGTTGATTGAAAATATGCATATTGACATATCAGAATAAATGATTTTAAAAAATGGCATAACGTAGCGATTTTCATATGCACCGGTAGCCTAGAATTAGGTGTGAGTGCATGACAAGGTATTTTTGTAAAACGGATATTTAAGTGAAAGGAATTTCAAAGGATGATATTCCCGAGAATTGTTGGGGAGGACGGGCCAATGATCATTTCACGAGGAATCTCATGGATCAAGCTTTAAAGCTCTCACCAACCAATTCACCCTGAGGGTAGTCCTGATTTGTACCGGGACATTTTAGTATATTTTCAAGAACAAAAGTTTTGTTTTGAAAATGATTATTTTCATACATGGCTTAGGCAAGTGTGGGAGTGAGCTCAAGTATGCACTGCATTAATGGGTAATCATGCAGACATTCAAGTAGGATCATGTACTTGTTACTCGAGTGTGTTTACTTTGAGCACGCAGACCGCACTGAGCGTGAGTAGCCCACTTAGTAAGTTATTCTCCATCGTGAAGCTTCAAACACCCGTCGAATCTCTATTTTTCTGCGCACGTGTTATGAGACATCTCTCACTTTTGAGGTTGGATTTTGAAGAAGCAGCCAGGCTCTGATGTTTCGGACATACTCATGTATTAAAATCTGTAGATTTTAATATATTTGTATATAAACAAAAAGTAAAAGGACATCAACTATTGAATTATCGGAGATAATTTAGTTAGAATAGTTACATAATTACTTTAGTGAGCATTAGTCAGAGCCCAAGAGACATTTTTACTCATGTCAGACAGGTCACTATTGACCACTGATGCAGAGTACGCAGATCAGATTCGGCAGAGCCTCCCGCACAAAGGAGACTCGCCCTCGATTTTCGCGGGTGCCCCAAACCGATGATCCACTAGTATTCGCGGGTCGACGGTTAAACAACCTTAATCCTGCCTTTGGGGGCTAGCCAATAACATATATATAAATATCTATATATATGGGATGGATATATATATCTATATTATATATGCATGTATATAGATATATCTATATAGTTTATTATACATATCTAAGTATATATGATATCTATATATATATAGATATTTATATATCTATATAGATTTTATATATATATGAGGGTATATATATATGTATGGGAGCATCTATATATATATATATATATATATATATATATATATATAATGATATAGATATATAAATCTATATATATAAAATATCTATATGATATATCTATGTTACATCTATATATAGGATTTATATATATAGATATGTATATATTTATATATATGTATAAATCACAAGTGTTGTTATATATATATATATATATATATATATATATATATATATATATAGTTATTCATATAGGATAACAAGGGGAGATATTCATATATGATATCTTGCTAGTTAGATGCTACATTTTATATATATATATTAAGGTTATAAATTCATATATATATATAGATATATAAAATTCTATATATCTATATATATATGTATATACACTATCTATATATATAGGGGATGTGTATATAGATATATCTATATAGATATATACATATCTATAGATATAGATAATATTCATATATAGATTTTATATATCTATAAATAGATATAGATATATATATATAGATATATAAATCTTATGGAGGAGGACTACTATATAGGTATATATAAAGGGTTACATATATAAGTATATATATATATATATATATATATATATATATATATAAATATATCTATATACATCTATATATAAATATATCTATATATCTATATATATATAGATTTATATATATAAATATCTATATATAGATTTATATATTTATATATATAGGATAAATCTTATATATATATATATAACTATAGAGAAAGAGAGAGAGAGATAGTTATCTTATGATATATAAATATGTATATATTCATATATAGATATCTTATATATAGATTTATTATATAGAGTGTTATATGCGTTATTTATATAAGGTAGATAACTATATATATGCAGGAGCAAATCTATATAGATTTATATATATATATATATATATATATAGAGAAATATATAGTAAAGTTGGTCTATATATATAAATATGTGGTAAGTGTTTAAGAGCAAATGATTATATATATATAGATGTATATATTATTCATATATATAGATGTATATAGATATATCTAAGTATAGCTATATACATATTATCTATATGTATATATATATATATATATATATATATATATATATATATATATTCTTTATATATACATATTCATATATATAGATATTCATATATATATATATATATATTTATATATAGATAATTATATGAATTATATATAGATTTTTATATAGGGATATATAAATTCATATATATATATATATATATATATATATATATATATATATATAGAGTAGAGAAGATAGATATATATATATATAGATATATATACATATCTATATATATATAGATTATAGATACAGTGTATATATATATATGATATGTATAAGTATCTATGACATTCATATACATCTATATATATAGATATGAAAACCAAATGTTAATCCATTGATTCTAATTTAGAACAAAAGCAAAGAATAGCAATTCAAATAGGAAGTTTTCACAATTTTGTTTAAAATAATCAAAACTCTTGGCTATTTCCAGACGTAAAAATACTTTGATTAGCTCTCATAAGAAGCTTCACCAATCCCTAAAAACCACTCTTAGTTAGATTTTTGTACTTTTTCATTCCAAAGAAAACCAGAATGAGCTGTCCATACAAACATATGGTACTGCATTCAGAAGTCATAAAAAATCAAAAGTCTTGAGGGCCTAAACAACGAAAATTTTAAGAGCAAAAATATTTTGACCTAAATCTTTTCATTTAAGACCTTTAAAATTTCAGATTGGAGTAAGCAATATCATTACCCCCAGGGTTCATGATATGCAGGTACCAGAATGCAATTCGTGATTCACTTATGATAAATTGTAGAAATCCTGATGTTTTGAGTATTTCCCATTGGAACCAAATACTTTCATTTTGAAAATCTTTTCATCTCAATCTCAATTTAAACCATATATGATCAAATGTCTCTAAAATTTGTAGTAACATTTTTCGCTTTGTTTGCAGGCAAATTTCGAGTTTGAAACTATGGTCGATGATTTCAAGACTCTAAACTACTCTGGAGCTTTCCTTTATGAAATTTGAAGTTTGAGGCCTTTTCATTATAAGAGGCTCATGGGTTTGATAGATCCTCGCTTTTTACCGCTCATTTTCCCTCGTAAAATCTCTTCGTGAGCGGAAATCGTAAAACATTCAAGATCCTTTGATAAATTCACTCCCCCAAAATCAAAAAATGATAAAATAGTTTGCTATCCTGCAAAATCGCTGGGAACTGGGACGGGAACATCTTTTGTAAAATCTCTTCATACTTTTGCAAATAACTCTTAAAAGAAATTTCTTGCTAAAAACATCACTAAAATTCCTTTTGAATGCATAAAACAAATACAAATTTCTTTAACCTCGTTGAATAATTCAAATGTGACTACCTCCAAACACCAGAGTGAAATCATCAATTTGAAATTCCTTATTTTGAAAATCTTGTTTTGCATTCCACCCATGTCCTATGCCTGAGCATCCGTCTCTATGATATGTTGACTCTCGTGTGCTTAAGGATAATTACTAAAGGTGTCCCAACCCCACTTTGACTCACACCACCCGGGTATGTTCCCCATCTGCCAGAAGACTTTCTCAACCCAGTAAAGGCTAAATTTAAAATCCCTGGTGCTCTCGCAGAACCCTAAAATTACATAATTATGGTAAGACCCGAGAAATCCAAATTTCTCTCGGAATAAGGAAAAATCGTAATTTTGATTGACAAAATTGCAATTACCGTTAAAAACTGCACCACCCTCTAGATCTCACGACTAAACCGGGATTGCACCGCTGGGAATCGCCTTCGCCAAATCTAGTTCAAGACGTGAAAATTTCGCACTACCAGACAATGAGTCGACGCTTTTCGAGGCATCGCCGTGTGCCAAATCGATTGAGGCACGAAGCGCACAAAATACATGTACTCAGCAAAAATTACTATGGTACAGAGTAGAGAAATGATGAAAATGTGGACGGCCGAGGTAGTGCCGACATCAACTGAAAGTAGGGACATGTGCGTCATTTTAGATTTGGGATTGGCGTCACTAGTGCCAAATTAAGGAATACATCATCTTCATTAAACCAATGGAGAGCAAAACGTGGGAGCTGGGCTGATGCAGCGAGCTTGGTTTGAGAGAGAGTTTTAGAGGAGAGAGTGCTTCCCTCTAAGATCCCGGCGATCTGACCGTCAAGGCCGACCCGAGCAAGGAAGGGAAACGCCCACACGTGAGCAGCCACGTGGGACCCCGACCAGCAGTTTTGACAACCCAAGAGGTAGGGATTTCCACTGGGTGCTTATTCCCATTTGGGCGGCCTTTCGAAGGCTCGGCTGGTCAGGCCTGCGAGGGCATGACTTATCCCAAAACATGGACCCAACGATAGAAATTCCGGTGACTTTTCTCACTCGTGACGCCTTCGCAAAACAGTGGGCTGTTTGGGTCTTTAAATTCCGCATTTTGCTTAAATCGATTTATAGGAAAAAGGCCTGGGAATGGTGCCAGATGTTCGGTCCCAAAACACGGACCGACCTCAGGGAATTTTTACTAGCTGAGGGCGCCCTCGTAATGCGGTGGCGGACCGTTATGGGTCATTTTGCAGGATAATTTATTGAATAAACATGCTGGTGTTTATAATGACTCTTAAACAGTAAGAAATTTTTGCTCCAAAAAGTGAAACCGTGTTGACGAGCATGCCAGTATGGACAAATCCATCATTTCGGATCAAGTAACAAATTCCGCTCAGGTGGAACGCCAAAGGTCCATATTTACTGAAATTGTGTGAAATCGAAATTATTTGGTGTGTGGAAACAAATGAGAGTCGGGTCATCAAAAGAATTTGCCAAAGTTAATGTTCAGGTGTTATCACAATGACAATAAATTATATGTAGAATTAAATCATGGTCAGCCATTGGTATGGATTATGATTTGCTCAAGTGAGCTAGATTGGTGACATTGATGTGTGAAATTACATGTGTGTAATCAGAGTTGATTGAAAATATATTATTGGTTGTAAATGATTTTGGAAAATGGTATTACTGCATTTTCATATGCACCGGTAGCCTAGGAATTAGTGAGTGCATGACAAGGTAGCTTTTGCAAAAACGATATGTTTAAGTAAAGTAAACTAATGATGATATTCGAGAATCAGTCGGAGGATGGGCCAACATATCACTTCTGACGGAGACCATGACTGCTTTCTGAAGTCACCTCAACCAATCAATTTTAGGAAGTCCATTATTTTAATTAACATCAGCGGTAGTGTATTTCTTCAAGAACAACGGCTCTTGCTCTTTGAAATGATTATTTTCTCATACATGGCTTAGGCAAGTGTGGAGCAGCTCCAAGAGGACTCGTGATGCGGTACTCATGCAGACATTCAAGGATCGTATTGATTTATGTGTTTACTTTTTGTATATCGCATCGCATTTAGTGTGAGAATGATTTGGGCGACATTCTCCCACCGAGCTTTAGCTCACCCGTCGTAATCTCCTTATTTCGTGCAAGGTGGAGCGCCGGGAGGAAGACAATTCCGGCCTTGAAGATGCCAGCCATGATTTTGATGCTTTTTGGACATAACATGTATTACAACGTAGATGTTAACTATATGTTTGTATAAAGTGTAATCAACCATAACAATGGGAGATAATTATAACAGTTGTGATATGTGGCTCTAATGAGTATTAGTCATGCGCCCGCCGTATTGGCTATATTGCAAATATTGGACCGTCAGCGTGCAAAAACGCAGATTTGGCTTTACGGTGCCTTGTATTCGGGTAGCTCCCCGCATGGTGCGGGAGACTCCCCGCCCGATTTTCTAAAGTGGCGTCTGCAACCCACATCCACTTGTATTCCTACAGTTGACGGGTAGTCAACCCGACACCCCGGTTTGGGCCGCCACATAAGGCTACCTAAAAACTATGGATCCTGAGTTTTACTCTTGATTTCATCAGTAGAAATTTGTTTGCAAAAATTCCGCTTGCCTTTATTGGCTTTATTCGACCTGATGAATATCAAAACCTAAAACTCCAATGGTTTGGTTTGAAACAATTTTATTTTGCTGCAGGATTACCAAACCATTATCTCTACAATTTTTGAAAATTTTTAATGTTTCTGAAAATGTGTTTCATGAATTTGAAAATATGAGAACATCACTAATGTATGCTAACAGAAAATCTAGTGTATTCATTAAATATTTCCTATTCATCATATTTTAAAATTCAAGAGCATTTTCAGCCAAACCTGTATTACATTCTATTCATCATATCTTGTTGTGGTTTTGTAAATTTTCACAAGTTTTCTCGTGTGAATGAACTGTTTCTGTTCCTTAATTTAAGAAATTCATTTTGACTTTTTGAACAAGAGGGATCTTTATTTCTATACTGCTACTTTTGGAGCTAGAAGTCTTATTAATTGTCATTACTTTTGTTACCTCCCAATTTATGGGTTTTGGCTTGGGTTTGAATGATAAGACTTCTTCTTTCTTGTTTTTCTGCTTTTTCTCCTTTTCAGCCTTGTAATTTTGTGAAGTATTACTTCTATTCTATTTAATCGAGTAGAAAGTGTTCCCAAGATCGCCATCAAAATTATTTTGTTGTTGAATACCTTTATATCTTTAATTTTGTCATCCCCTGTTTTCATCTTCTTTTGTATCAACTGCTTGAAAGGTGAGGCTATTATTTCAACACCTTGAGCTTTTATTTTTATTTCTTCCAAAGGAGGGTGATGAGCTGATGCACTATCTTCTTTCGTAAGTAGTATTGTACTTCCATTCCTTCCAGAACATGTTTATTTGTGAAAAAGGATATTTTATTTGATTATTTGGTAAAGATAAATATCAAAAATATGTGAACATTGGAATATTCATTTCCATTGTTTCCATAGTTTGATACCATCGTTTCTAAATTTCTTTGTTTCTATGAGATAATTTTGAGAAAACCATTTGCTTTTTTCTTTATGTTCTTCAGATTTTTTATTTCTTTCTTAAATATTCTTTGTCTATTTTTAACAATTCTCAATGCCATCATGTTGAGTCAGAGCGCTATCATTTGGTGACATCATTTGGAGAAAATGTTGGAGACCTATCTCGAGAATTTTTGGAATGTTTGTTCAATTCTGTATATTTTAAACTGAATGGTGGATGAATAATCTACTTCTTCTAGATTTAAGTTTGATCAACATTTGATCTTCTAGAAAGGTAGGTGCTCCAACTCTAAATAAGAATTGTAAGACCTTGCGTATCATGATTCGTTAGATTTTCTTTCTTTGGCTCAAAATTAATTTCGAACATTTCTTGTCCATCTTCTATTATGGATAATAGTTTCAGTTGTTCACCTGTTTCTATCGCAAGAGTTGCTCTGAAATCATCTTGGTGATCGTAGGTTAACATTCCCATGGAATAGGTTTTGGAATTGGCGGATCATTAGTTTCTTTTCATTTCCTGCTTCTTGCCAAATTAATGTTTGATCGTGAGGACAAAAGGTACTCGTCGACTATCGGGTCATTACTTTATGGGTATAACTCCAGATACTATAAGTATGTTCCTGGATCCGGATCCATATCATAGTTTTCAGTTTGAATGTTTAGAGTCAAGGCTTTATGAATGCCCTTATCATTCATACAATCCAACTCTAAGTTTGGATAACAGTTGAAATACACCGGTCCAAACGATGTATTTGTTTTCATTAACCCTAAAAGGGAATCCTGGAATTTGTTATGTCTAGCATCACGTTGCATATTAGCACATATAGGCCTAGTTCAACCTCAATCCAATAAGGGTTTGGTCATACCTGGATAGCTCCTATATGAAGCAGAATTTCCTAATTTCTCTTTTTGAATTTGTCTTAGATCCCTTAAGATAAAGTGCTCGACGCTTCTCGCCCTCGTAACCTATTGAATGTGTATTTTCTTTGCATTTTGATCCATACAGATCATTAAATTCAAAAAGTTCATTTTGTATAGTTCTTTTATGTTTTGTTTGTGGCTTCCTCATTCTTGATGTAATGCTCCCATTCTTCTATAGAAACATAGCTTGAGCTTTCAAATTGTTGGGCGTTTTCTTTTGTATTTCCGGTTCCGTTGGTTCATTCATTCCTCGATGAAACTAGTATTTTAATCCTGGGTACTATGGAAATTTTTTGATAAAAATTTGACATTTACCTCTCTTTCATAAAGAATGATTCTTACACTTAGTGGGACCACCACCGACCACCGACCACCGGGATTTATGGTCGACCAACTGACACCGGGTCGACCAACGCTTTAAATCGTAGGGAACTCTATAATTACTTCTGAAAGAATACAAAACATAAAATTTAATCAAAATTTGCAAGAACTCTCGCTCGATACCAACTCTACGCCAGACCTTAAACAACCTTTAAAATGAACACATATTATTTGAACAAGAATATTAAAATTTGAGCAGTAACAAAGTTAAATCTTCAAAAGTACGCGCGTTAGTGAATTGCTTCCCCGCTTTAAACACCACTTAGTGGGTTCGTGGAGGCTCGAGGCTTTCCTTATATACTACTGATATCTATATATTCATAGACTTATATAGATATATAAATCTATATATATATATATATATATATATATATATATATATATATATAAGAGTATATATATATATATATATATAAGTTATATATATATATATAGATTTTATAAGGCATTCTATAAATAGATATAGATAGAGTAAGTAAATCTATATATAGATATATCTATATATAAATATATATAAATCTATATATAAATATATCTATATGATATATCTTATTTGCTACATCTATATATAGTAGATTTATATATATAGATATATACATATATAGATATAAAAGAATAATATATAGTTATCTATATATATAAATATGTATATATATCTATATATATATAAATATCTATATATATAGATGTATATACATATCTATATATATAGATGTATATAGATATTATATCTATATAGATATATATACATATCTATAGATATCTATATATATATATATATATATATTATATATATATATATATATATATATATATATATATATAATATATAGATATATCTATATAGATATATATTATTATCTATTCTATAAGGATATATATATATATTCCTTCATAAAGATAGTCTGGTGTTATCTATATATATAGAGTATATATATATATATATATATATTCATATAGATATATATTATTATTCATATATATAGATTTAGACATATATATATATAAGAGTTATGTATATATCTATATAGATATATCTATATACATCTATATATATAGATATGTATATACATCTTATATATAGATCTCTATATATAGATATCTATATATAGATTTATATATATGTATATATGTGACACACCCTCAAAACCCGGTCCGTCGACTACCCGTCAACTCCGCTGACACGAGTGGAGGCTGCCCGTTACCCGACGCCATTTTAGTAGCACCCAAGTGCAGTCTCCTTTGTGTCGGAGCTCTACCCAAATACAATACCGCATATACTGGGTCTCCAAACAAAGCAATATATGCAAGTGTATGTACAATATATCCAATACGCCTACTTGGGCTCCATAAACAATATTCAATGTATCGTGCCAACTATGAAACCAACTATATACCTAATAGTTACAAGAGTTAATATTTTTATTTTTAAACAATACATATATTAAACTTAAAGAGTTCTAATACATACAACCAAAGCCACATCTCGCTTTCTCACAACAAATTTAGGATCTAGCCGTCTCCCGCACGTCCCATTCGTAAAAAGCGGATCCCACGACGGTGAGCTAAAGCTCTAGGGAGAACCCAGACGCCCAAAACCCGGTCCGCTGACTACCCGTCAACTCGCGAATACAAGTGGAGGCTCGTTACCCGACGCCCACTTTAGAAAATCTAAGAAACTCCTCCAGACGAGAGTTTCCCCACCTTAAATACAAAAACATAAATAACCCGCATTTACTCCGTCCCAAATGTACCCAATAATTGCAATATAATCTCAACATGAGTAAAATGCCTCTCGGGCTCAAGTAAACCACAGATCATAGAAACATACCAACTATTCTCCAATTATCTCCCTAATAATTCCATAATGATTTTTATGAACTTTTATACAAACATATATTAATATCTTTTCTACAGCTTCAATACATGCATGTCTAAAAATCATCAAATAAGCCACAAACTCCAGCTTTCTTCAAATGGATTGTCTTCTTGAGCGCCCATATACCCGAAAAATAAAGGGGTTCCAATACCCGGTGAGCTAAAGCTCAAGAGGAGAATCGCCCCAAGTGGGCTACTCGACCACCCTAAGTGCAAGCAATGTCTAAAAGTAAACACACACCTAAGTAAATACGATCCTGCATTTGAATGTCATGTCATCCCCATGTCTCAAGTCCTCACCGACTCACTCACACTTGCCTAAGCCATGTATGAGAAAAATAATCATTTTCAAAACAAAACCCTTTGCTCTTGAAAAATATACTACCGAAATATCTCTAAAAATACGGGACTACCCTCCGAGGTGAATTGCCAGGAGCTTTCCTCGAAATGGGGCCATGGTCCTCATCCGAAATGATCCGTCGCCCATCTCTCTCAACCCACCCCTCCGAATATCATCCCGTGAAATTCCTCGCAAATCCATATCCGTTTTTACAAAATACCTTGTCATGCACTCACACCTAACTCTAGTTGTTTTCAGGCATATGAAAAATGCATTATGCCATTAAAATCATTTTACAAAATATGTCAATATGCATATTTTCTAATCAACTACAATTACACGCATGTAATTCCAACACATCAAGCATCACTCCACCCTAAATTTCACTGGAAAGCAAAATCATAATCATCTCCAAACGGCTTATAACACAATTTTATCCACACATCGGTGGTCATTGCATTAACACATTAATTTAATGTATTAACTCTAACTAATTCCACACAAATCTCCAGCTTCATTCATTTATACAATTTCGAAAGCACACAAACAATATGACAATTCTATCCATTTCACAGCCAAACCCCGGATCAAGCTTTAAGGTGCCCCAAAACAGCAAGTGGGCCATCCACTGCACCCACACTTCCTACAATGGGCCTTCTCGGTGGAACCGGGAGCCATTCCCATTTCCGCCCTAATCACCAAAATAGAATTTATTGCACAATTCTAACACAACAGCCCACAACGCTTCTGGGCATTCACTAACAAGTCTCAAAAGTCTCAAAATTTATAATTTCATCCCATGTTCTGGGGGACCAATCAGTTTTGCCATTCCAGATTTTTCACTCAAACAAGACTTGCCACACTCCTCAACACAAGCAGCCCTAGCATTCTGGATAGCCCCTCGGATGGTGGGAAAACCCCGCAGGGCTCCTAACACCGTCCCAGCTGTTTTGGGATCACCTCCAGTGCCCCTCACGCCCTTCAAACCAACTCGAAACATGGAAAACCCTTAAAATAATAAACGCAAAGTAGTGAGAAAAATCCTACCTCTGAAGGCCAAGAAACTCCCAAATCCATTCAAGCGTCATTCTCACCTCAAAGGCAGGTAACAGCTTCCCTTCTTTCTCCGTCACCACTACCTGGCCTGACTTCGTCGTATTTTTAGAGAGAAGTTTCTCTCTCTAAAGAAATCTCTCAAAAAAATGTTTGCTGCAGGAAAATCTGGTTCATTCACGTTTTTGGCTCTTAGTGTTTAAGTGGAGAAGAAGACTATTGGCTATTTTGGCTTTTAGTCACTTAAATCATATCTCTAAATGACATGTATGTCCCTCTTTTACCAGATTTGATTTTCTATCTTTACCCCCTAAATGTCCATTTTATCATTTCTCTAGCCTTGCTACCAATTTATGGTACATGAGTAATGTTACATATATGACTTTCACACATCGAAACCGGCTTAAGATATCTCGAAAATGCGAGATGCCCTAAAACGTTTGCCGACCCGACCGCTCGCAAAGAAATTGCGAAATTTTAATGCTAACTAGATTCTCACAGACGATTCCAACCTTTACATCCGCTTCAATACATCCGAGGTTCAGAGAATTAATTACTACTCTTAACCGTAGTTAAATTTTTATAACTTTAAAATTACGATTTTGCCCTTATTCCGTAAATTGAATTTCCTGGGTCTTAAGACTCCTCCCTCCTTAAAAGAATTTCATCCCGAATTCCACGCACATACACATCCAACCATGTGCATGTTAACCTTACTCGAACTCCAAGACTGAGTCTGGGTAAGGATTTAATTCAAATATAGTCTCAATTACCGATAACCCGACATGGTTGTCATCTCATCCCATGTCAAACCCACATCAACCAATATGTCTACCACCTTAAGGTCTACCACGCCTCGCGCCGCGTTAACCTCGATCTTTAGAAAAATCAAATCTCTTCCTATATCCTAGGGAAAAAATTTCCACATATTACTTGCTTCTTAAAGGCCTCAACCTATGCCCAAACTTATCGCCACGTAAAGATACATTAAATGAAATTAACTCATGATGCATCCAATTCAAACACCACGCTTATCAACAATTGCAGAGAGAGACGTACCTTGCATATCCACCAATCCGAACGCCCTCGCCCCTCGTATCATGAGATCTCGCCTCCTAGACAATCTCGCCCTCATATGTCCAGCCGGCGCAATGAAAATATCGGCCATCCGCCCAACCTGACCCGAACCCGACCAAGAACCTGTGGTCGACCCCGACCCACGCTCCCACCGGGCCCCTGGCGGCCCGTCCGTCGCACTAAGGCCGGGTCCCGGCATCCCCTGACCGATACGATCCCCTCCGACCCATACTGTGGTACGAGAAACCAACTCGTAGCCAAGCCCCGTCCCACACCGACCGGATCGCACTAGTCCCAAACATCGGATCCCTTTCTCCTGGGGCAATCCCTCCTCATATGGGCCGGCCGGGGCCGGCAATGGTAGCATACCATCCCCGCCCATCCCTGACCGGCAACCCCCACTGCCTCACCGATGGGATCGACCAAAGGTCCCGGCACCTCGATTCCCGCTCCGTGGACATCCCCGGTCGAAAGTGTCCAGCTCGCCGATGTAATGCACATCATCTCGCCTCTGCCTCGAATTAATCAATCGATCCCGAATTGTCCCGATGACTCCTACCTGCCCCACAATATCCTTGCGAAATGTGTCTTCTTCTTTCTGACGGTGAAGAAGATGGGTCTTCCTTCCTCTTAAGCATTCAACACTCCATATTCGATGCCTCCCTATGTCATCCACTCCTCCATCTCCCGCCTAGTGGAGGCTAATGTATCGTCTGCGCCTCGAAGATCGCCGACCCGCCCCTGTCTCACCATTGCACATGCCCGTGCGGCGATACGGTGAATCAAGGATCCCACCCGCCCAGAAAAGGCCCTGGTCGATCGGTGCCGACAACCTGGCCAATCATCGACTCCGTGACCGACCGCCCGTGATCACCCTGCCTGGTTCTTACCCGCTTTGGGCATCCACACAATCAACATGGCGTACTAATAAACAATACAAGATTCCGGCATGCATAAACACAAATTCTCGAGATACTTAATCATACACATACCACAGACATGCTAAGAACTAATTTTGCATTTAAATATGTTTCTTTAATAAAATTTTATGTTTTCTAAAAATTTTATTTTTGAGTAATTTTATTTTTCAAAATTTCCATCGCAAATTTATTTGATTTGATTTTGGCTTTTAATTTAATTTAATATTTTTTTTCAAAATTTTATTTTATAATGAACAAGAGCCATTTGGTGACTTGAAACCAACAGTCGAACTGTAGCCAAAAAAACTAGTCGAGCGCACAAAACCCCAACCCTGCCTACCGGCCTGGGTCATACAAGACAAGCCGCAAGGCCTGCGCTCGCCGGCTGTGTCGCAAGGCACGGCGCTTAGCCATAGCGGCCGCTGCCATGCGCTCGGTGTTAGCGCCAGACGCTTTCTAAAGACTTAAGGCCATAAGGTTGCCGTCATAGCTTAAGGCATATTGCCAAGCCACGCGCTTCGCGCTTTCGCTTCTCGCTTCGGGGCGGTGGCCTCCCTGCCCGTGCCGCTCGCGCGCCCCCCGCGCCCGTCGCCCCGCGCGACCCCGGGGCCTAAGGCGCCCACAAGCCCCGCCCAAACGCCTAGCCCACGCCACCACGCCCACCCGGCGAGCTCCACTCACCCTCGCAAAATTTTTTTTTTTTTTTTTTTCCAATTTTTTTTTCTTTCTTCTCTCAGCCACTGGACAATACCAAAAAATATATTTATTTATTTTCTTTCATTTTCCAGTACACCAATAAATTTATTAAAACGGCTCTTAACAATATTATTATTTTTTTTTTAATAATTATTAAATTTTTACTTATTCTTCTCAAGTCTGCCATACATTGTAAACTCCAAGGTTTGAGCCTAACATGCCTTATGTGCATTTTACCTAAGCACACAAATGACTCACATCACACATACCACTATGTCATACACACCAAACATGGGCTACATTCAACCATTCACCAATCCACATGATCACACACAAAAACACACACGCCGTGTCCCTGGTTTTGTGAAACACCTCGCCTTCCTAGGTAATCTCATACCTAAACTCCAACATCGAACCACACCTAGTGGTGTATGTTCTTATCTCTTAAGATCATGACCTTAGCCCAAACCCTCAATCCATAGGTTTCACATACCTGGGTTCCACATTCTATGACCCGTGGCCTGGGGACCCAAGTCCCCAAGGTCCCAGGGGCAACCCGTTTACTCCATGCTCGATACTGCCGTGACGCCCCAAAACCCGGTGGGTCCGCTTGACCACCCACAACCCGGAATACAAGTGGAGGCCCAAAGCTACCCGACGCCACTTTAGAAAATCGCGTAGTCTCCTCCTCAGGACGAGAGCCTCACCAAATACAAAACATAAATAACCCGCATTTACCTGTCCCAAATGAACCAATAATTGCAATATAATCTCAACATGAAAATGCCTCTCTGGCTCATAAACCAATACTCATAAAAACATACCAACTATTCTCCACCATCTCCCCAATAATTTCCATAGTTGATTTACACTTTTATACAAACATATAAGCTGGTCATCTACAAGTCTAATACATGCTTATGTCCAAAATCATCAAGCCACACAACCTGGGCTTCTTCAAATGGATTGTCTTCTCGAGCGCCCATATATACCTGGAAAAATAAAGGGGGGTTCCACGACGGTGAGCCAAAGCCTGCAGGAGAATCGCCCTCAAGTGGGCTACTCACCACCTGCGCGTAATGCTTCCAAAGTAAACACACACTCAAGTAAATACATGATCCTACTCAACGCCTACATATGTCATCCCATGTCACGAGTCCCTCACCGACCACCCACACTCTGCCTGCCATGTATGAGAAAATAATCATTTTCAAAACAAAACTTTTGTTCTGAAAATATACTTCACCGAAAATATTCAAAAAATATGGACTTCACCCTCCGAGGTGAATTGGTTGGTGAGCTTCTCCAAGTCAGCCATGGTCCTCATCCGAAATGATCTCGCCGGCTCTGCCCCCCTCAACCCACCTCCTGAATATCATCCTGTGAAATTCCTTTCGCAACCACATCCGCTTACAAAATACACCTTGTCATGCACCCACACTCCAACTCTGTGTTACCCGTGCATATGAAAATGCATTATGCCATTTTCAAAACTAGCCTACAAAATATGTCAATATGCATATTTTCAATCAACTACAATTACACTAGCTGTAATTCAAATTGGCCATCAAGCATCACCCAATTCAGCTCACTGAAAGCAAAACTACAATCATTCCAATGGCTTATAACACAATTTAATTCCATGTAATTGTGTAAGTCATCGTACTAACACATTAATTTAATGTATTAACCTAACTAATTTCCACACAACGCAGTTTCTCATTCATTTATACAATTTCGAGCACACAAAACATGGCCACTCTATCCATTTCACACAAACCCGAGGACTGCTTACAGTCCCACAGTGGCTGTCCACTGGCAGCCCACGCTTCCACAATCTGCCTCTTGTGGAACCCGATTTGACTCCCATTTCCTGGCCTCCCATCACCAAAATAGAATTTATTGCAATAAATTTAACACAACAGCCAACAACAGCTTCGCATTCACTACTGTCTAAAAGTCTCCAAAATTTCTATAATTTCAAATTCCATGTTTTGGGACCAATCAAGTTTTTGCTATCTCCCAAGATTTTTCACTCCAAACATGCATCAGAGTTTGCAATAAATTCCCCAACACAAGCAGCCCCTAGCATTCCTCGGACAGTCCTCTATGGTGGGAAAACTCTCAAGAAATTCGACCACTCCGGTCCGTGCTCGTGGATCCGACCAAACTGCCCCTCACGCCCTCAAACCAACTGGGAACATGGAAACCCGTGCCTGTGAATAAAAACGCAGCAGTGGTAAAATCCCACCTCTTGAGCGTCTTCAAGAAACTCCCAACCTAACCAAGCGTTGTCCTCACCGTGAGAACAAACCCTTCTTTCTCCTCACGAATCGACTCCGCCTGATTCGTCAGATTTTTAGAGAGAAGCTTCCCTCTCAAAGAAATCTCTCAAAAAAATGGTTGCTGCAGGAAAAATCTTGTCTCATTCACGCTTGGCTCCTTATGTTTCAAGGGAGAAGAAGACTATTGGCTATTTTGCTTTTAGTCACTTAAATCAAATCTCTAAATGACATGTATGTCCTTTACTGTGATTTGATTTTCAAGAATATCTCTACCGGCCCATTTTTATTTCATTTCTTTACTCATACCACTTACGGTACATGAGTACTTGTTATATACGACTCTTCGTCACATCAAAACCGTTTACTTCCAAGACCCGAAATGCGATGCTCGAAAAACGTGGCCGACCAACACCGTCTCAAGAAATTGCGAAATTTTACGTGCTAATTAGATTTGCAGATATTCCAACCCGGGCACGATCCGTTTCATCATCCGAGGTCTAGAGAATTGTAAATAACATGAGCCTAAACTAGTTAAAATTTTCATAACACCACACTTTGCTGTCTGCAAATGGAATTTCAACACACGCCCCAAGGCCACTTCACCACCCTTGGCAAAAAGGCAATGTTCCAAAAAACAATCACGCCCAAGCAAACAATGATCCTACTAACTGCTCGCGCATCCAACTTATCCCGGAGTTCCTCGACCCTCCCTCCTCACACCACGCCAAGCCCCATGAGGCTTATTGAAGGGCCATGCTGCATGTCCTTCGATGAATATATATCAATCAGTCAAGCTCCGACATTGATATATATTATTTGTTTGTGGATTCATCCTCCGATGAATAAATATCAACTCGCTCGGCTCCGACTTTGCTGATATATATTATTTGGATTTGACTACCCTCCGATAATTTACATTTTAGACTACCCTCCAAACCTCGTTTCTTCTCTAGATTCATCTCATGCACTAACTCCCATATTCCTAGGATGTTCCAAGGCATATGGAATGCATGTATGCCGCCCAATTCATTTAATCACATGCAAATATATAAACATGAATATATTCTCGCATAAAAAGTAAATCACACAAAATACAGTTATAATTATCATATTTCACGTGATCAAAAATTGTACTTCTCGGCTATCAAATTAAAACACGCTAAATTCCCGATTCAATTTCGCTACTTAACCAAACATTATGGCTCATCGAAAATATATTCTTGAATATTGTTTCTGAATAGTGAAAACCCTTGGTTACTATTCCCCGTAAAAGATCAGCTGAATCAACTGGGCTCACTTAGTGAACCCGAATTACCGCCGCCCCTACTAAATTCAATCAAAGCATGATTTTAACACACAAACCCATAATTGTGGAACCCACCAAGCCGTGGAGCAGCCACTTCAAGCTGCCCTACGCAGCCTAAATTTTATATTAATTGTCCTGCTCGGGACCCATCAACGTCCCTGGGCGTGGCTCAATCCAACCTAAACATTGGAAAACCCTTAAAAATGGGGGAATAAAACACAAAGTAGAGAAAATCCTGTACCTCTTGAGTTTGAAGAAACTCCCGACCCCGAGAGTCCACGCTGCAGCCCCGGGCTCCCGCTGCAGGAACAAGCAAGCTTTTTCCTTCGGGTCCCTGCCACCGCCGTACCTGGGCCTGACGCAAGATAACCCCAGAGAAGCTCTCTCTCTGCTAAGATTCCCTCTCAAAACTGGCACCCACGTATTCCATTTTTTGCCTTTTCAGCCAGCTTTTTGCAAACCCTTTAATTTGGTAAAGAAGCCCTGTTTCCCTATTTTGTCACTTTCGTGACTTTAAAACAAAATTTAATACCCATTATGTCCCTCTTCGATTGTTTGATAATCTGCACTCACCCTGCCTGGCCCATTTTCATCATCATTTCTTATTCATACTCACTTATGGTAGATGAGTACTTGTTCTGTGTGACTTTCGTCGCATCGAAAATCGCTTTACTTGCATTCAACTCGATGCCCTAAAAATGTGTCGAATCCCGATCGTCTTCAAAGAAATTGCGTAAATTTTACGTACAATTGATTTACGGATCGATTCCAACCTGCAATCCGTTTGTCATCCGAGATATAGTAACACCACCACGGATTTTTAACCCGTAATTAAAATTTTGTAATCAAAATTACGATTTTGCTCCTTATTCCGTAAATTGGAATTTCTCTGCTCCATAATATATATATATATATATATATATATATATATATATATATATATATATATATATATATATATAGATTTATATATCTATATATATATATAGATATATAGGGATTTAGATTTATATATATATATATAGATAAATATATATATATATATATAGTTATCTATATATATAAATATGTGTATATATCTATATATAGATATCTATATATACATATATATATATATGCAGTAGATAAGTATACATATATATATATAGATATATATATATATATATAGATATATAAAATCTTATATATTCATATATATAGATGTATATACATATATATATGTATATATATATATATATTATATCTAGATATATATAGCAGTATATATATACATATATATATATATATATATATATATATATATAAATCTATAAATCTATATATAGATATCTATATATATAAATCTATATATAAATGTATATAGATATATCTATATAGATATTTATATATAGATTTATATATATATATATATATATATATATATATAGTACCTCTAATCCACTAGAAACTCCCGCCATATTTAAGCCGTATTGCTTGGCATAAAACCTCCTATAAAAATCCTTTCTTTCTAAACTTATGATTTTGCAAAATTCAAGTAAAGATAACAAATGCATATAGGACATGTCCCAAATCCCGATACATCCACTTCTACACTATATCCAAAAATATGGCAAACTAAAGATACCAACACATTCTCAAAACTACTCTATGTACATACATATGCTCCATTATGTTCAAAGTATTTCCCTTACACAATATTCTTAATTACGCATATAAATGCTCTGAGAATCCTGCCTAATCAGCTTCCCAAATGTCCGAGTGTTCACATCGCGGCCTGAAAATAGTTTTTAAAATACAAAATAATGAGCTAAACGAGCTCGTGGAGTGTATGTTTTATAAATGTTTTTCTTTCCTGAAAACATCTCAAACTCAAACTTTCTTTACAATTATTTTCCGTGCTTTTACTTTCTGCTTTGCTTACTTGCTTTTAAAGTTTCTAAAATTTTCTTTAGCTCGCTTGCTTTGCTTTTCTCTTTTAAAAGATTATAAAACTCTTATTGTTTATGCTTGCTTAGAAGTTTATAAAAACTTCTCAAAACTTTCTCGATTGTCGCTTATCTTGCTTGAAAAAGTTTCTTAAACCTTTCACACAAACCTTTTGCTTTAAAAGTTTCTCAAACTTTTCATAAAAACTGAGCCCTGAGCTCAACCGCATGCTTTGAAATGCACCCGAGCCCGGGCTCAACCGCTTGCTTTAAAATCCCACTGAGCTGGCAACCGAGTCGGTGAACACCCAAACGGAGCTTGGCTCAACCGCTGCAAAACCTCCTAAGCCTGGCGATCGGGAACAGCACACGTCACATCTGGTCTGTCACCGGTTGATTTTTTCAAACCGTATATTATGCTTATAAAACATCAACCACCTGGAGGCCTATTTTTGCTTATCAGACCCTAGTGAACACCTGGCTCAGCGATCAGGTTTCTGAAGGACTGGGTCCGCATCACCTTTTTTCTCCAGTGGAATATGGCGGAATCGACCCGGGTCGCCATCACCATACTCATGGCAGAGCTCATAACTCCTATAAGTACTCCCGCACGCACTACCGCTCCCTTTAAACGCATGACGTATGTCCTAAGTTTGCCGACCAGTGCAAAACTACAATGCATGTGGCGAGATCCTAACACCACCGTGCACGTATCTTAATACCTCTCGACCGCTTTCTTGCTTAGAACTAAAGGGAAGGCCCCGTTTTCACAAATATTCGCTAATGTTTGCTTGCTTACTTTGAAATAAGTTTTACAATTTAAAACCATTTTGCTTCGGTTATTAAAATGGTTTAATTTATTCAAAACCATTTTACTTACTTTTCAAAAATGGTTTTAACTCAAACCATTTGCCTGCTTTCTAATTCATCGCTTGCTTCTTGAAAAAATGGTTTGGTAATCAAAACCAGCGAAAATGTACCAAGGTAAACGCTTGTAATAATAATAATAATAATACACTAGTATTTGGAAAATGAGTTTAGAACACTCACCTCTTTGCTCGCTAAACTGCTACGCCTCCACAACTCTCTCCCGCCTTTGCTTTTAGCCTACTGCACTGCTGTATTAGATCACACACGCTAACACAACTAAACACCTTGGTAACACTCTTGTGTTAATATAATTGCAAATTTTCAAAATATGGTCCCAAATATTCACGTACATATGATTCCGATTCTGTAATTAAAGCACTTTCCATATAGTCTAAATAATAACTTAAAACATCTAGTGAATTTATCCCGGACTGCTTGAATTAAACCTCGAAATTTTAACCAACCCGTCCAAAATACCCTACCCGCCCTGATCGGTCCGAAAATAGTCCCAAAATTTCCAGCTCCAAAATCTTCAAACCGCTTTAAAAAATTTTTGGGACTGAATTTATGGCCTCAAGAATATTCCAAGCCATTATATAGTCTTTAGCCCGAAATAACACAAGTAGGAAAATTTCCCTACCTCGAGCTCGACCGAAAGCCTAGATTTTCGTGTCCACGCCGCAGCCTTCGCAGGAAAGTAATATTACCTACCGGGTCCCAAAGCGCACCACTGCAATAGCGTAGATCCTGGTGAAAAACCAAAATTTGGTTTTTTCGATATTTACCCGAATTTCTAAGGAACTCAGAGCTTGCACTCACGCTGCAGCTCTCATCGCAGAGCACTCCGTGGTTTATCCCGGGCACATGAATCTCGAATTCCGGCCAAAAACTCCCAGAATCTCGAGAAAGAAGATTTTAAAAATAAAATTTTTAAAACTCTCCCAGACCCCACGCCTCACGCTCTCACGCTCTCAATCAATATTTCCTTTTGTTTTTAGATTTTGTTTTTGCATCTTTTTTTCTTTTTTCTTTAAGTGTGGGACCCAGCTACTAAACCTTTAATTCCTTTTTGGTCCTGTTTAAGCCTTGAAATAAATTATTTTGTCCCGGTTTCAATTTTATTTATCCCTAAATTGGAATACTTTACAGATGCTTAAGTATTTTTCTAATTTTCAAAAAATCCGATTTCAAGCTTCACTCTAAACCCGTCGCCTAGGGCTCTGTGAAATATTCGACCACCCTAATTAAACGAAACTTTGTGTCACTAGATTTCCGAGAGACTAACTTCAATTCAAGACAAATGCTTTCACATGCGAGATCTAGAGAATTTTCGATACTCCCTAAAAATTATGGTAATTCATTATTATTAATTTACTATTTAAACTTCCATTAATTATGTTTTCAATCCCCTCAAATTCTCTTAATTGCAAATCCAACTTTGAAATTCCTACTATGGCCCATTCTAACTTACTATGCTCATATCCTTTTGCTTAAATGACAATCAGATCCCTTTGTTTTAAGTACCAAATTCGCCCAAAATTTTCATTTCCTAATTTCATCTCCAAAATATTACAATGACACTTAGTACTCCCTTATATACCCCTTACAAGATCACATCAGACACTCTGGATTCGGTGTTACAAATCCTCCCTCCTTAGAACATTTCGTCCTCGAAATGAACAAACTAACTCAAAGGAAAGGAAAATACCTCAATCAGAAAATAATTGAAGATACTGACGGCGCATCTGAGCCTCTGGCTCCCAAGTAGCTGCCTCCTTCTCATGATTCTTCCATAAGACTTTAACTAATGGAATCACTTTGTTTCGAACACCTAAGTTCCTTACATCTACAATCGCATGTGATTCATAAGTCAAAATTTTCCTTTTAACCGCAGACCGGTTGCTTTTCAATATATGGAAGATCCATAAGTATTTCTCAACATCGACACATGGAATGTATCATGAATCCTTGATAACTCTGCACCCCCAACTTGTAAAGCCACGGCCCCACCTTGCTCACAATCTCATAAGGTCCTATAAATCTCAGGATCGAGCTCGCTTCCTCGCTTCCCAAATCTCAACACACCTTCCAAGGTGAAATCTTCAAAAAGACTCGTCACCTATCTCAACCGCAAGTCTCTACGGCGCTTGTCCGCATAGCTTTTCGGTTTCCATCTCTTGCTATTTTCTAAGTTATCACGGATCAACTTTCACTCCTCCTCAAGTGATCCGTACCAGTTCAGCTCGGCTGGGTCTTCTCTCACCAACCTCATCCCAAAGACACCTGAGTCCTACATTTCCCACATACAACGCCTCAAACGGGAGCTGCCATTTCTATACCGTGCTCGATAGCTATCAAGTTGTGGGGCAAACCCATTAGCGCTAAGTGAGTATCCCAACTTCCTTTGAATTCCAATATACAAGCTATCAATAACATATCCTCTAACGATGAATGGTCCTCTTCGATCAAGCATCTGTCTCGAGGATGAAATGTCAGGCCGGTAAATAAGAGTGCCAGTACCTAAAGTTTGCTTGCAACCAGGGGCCAAAACTCTGTGATGTTAATCCTGGGTCTCGACCGATACCATCGGCATTAATCGGAACCCCATGAAGTCTCACTATCTCATCCACATGCTAAATCGAGCCAACTTTTTCCGCAGAACCCTCAACATTAATCGGCAAATGAGCGTACTTCGCCACCGATCAACTATCACCCATATAACATCATGCTACCTTTGAGTCCGTGGAAGACCTGTCACAAAATCCATATGACTTTCTCCCATTTCCATACTGAATAAAGGAGTAACTCCATTCTCTCCCTATGGGCTTCTGGCGTGCTCGGGTCTCTCACCCTAATGTTAGACATCCGGAGATCTAAACTTCTGAAAATCTCCTTTCTTCATCCCATTCCACCAAGAATGTTCTTTCTAAAGTCCCTCAGTGACATCTCTAAGACTACCCGGGATGCATAAGATACGCGTATGAAATCTGCTTCTTCCATAATTTCTCTCTCGCCTCGGGCCATACCCTTCCAAGACACATTACCTTTCCTGGTCTCCTTCACTATCATGCGCCATTCTAACTCGAAACTCTCGCTTTCCTTTTCTATATCTCTAAGCTTACTCCTCATCCGCGGATCCTCGCGACCGCCCGCTTAGAACTGCTCCACCGTGAGTGGTCTAACATGAAACGTGGCTAACAAGGCTCCGTAATCCTCAACCTCCCAACATGTCACCCCCTAAAGCCTCAGATCCACCAATAGGGAAGATAAACGATTCATGTGAGACAAAAGAACCTCTGTCGCCTACTCCAAGGCATCGCTACGACATTAGCTTTTCCCTTGATGACACTGATACAAATAGTCCTTAATCAACTCAAGCCATCTCTTTGCTCCTCAGTTTAACTTTGCGGAAAAATATATTGAAGACTTCATGATCTCAGAAAGATCCTAAGGAACAATCATATAAATAATGTTCCATATTTTCAAGCAGTAAACACGACCGTAAGCTCTGGTCGTAGGCCTGCAATTTCTCCCTTTCATGCTTCTTTAGTCAAGCCTAGAGGCATATGCAATCACCCTATCATTCGCATCAAACACAACGGCCTTGCTCGAAGCATCACTATAAACCACAAACTTTCCACACGGTAAAGCTTTCAGAACTCGGAGTCGAAGTCAATCTATCTTTCAACTCCTCAAAACTCGCTGACAGTGCTTCTACCCAATCATAGTTTCTTAACATCTTTCCTCATCAGCTTAAGTCATGCTATCTCTGAGAACCCTCAACAAACTTCCCGTAATACCCGCTAAACCAAGAAGCTACCTCGACACATTCTTTGGTGGTTTCCACTTACCATCGCTTCTATTTTCTGGGGATCCACACTCACCCCCTCTGCTGAAATTACATGACCAAGGAATGCCACCTGGCTTCGAGCCAAACCGACACTCTCGTCTCAACTCGTACAGGAAATCGTCTCTCCCTTTAGGGTCTCAGGAAGCTGGCAATCCTCGTGCTCGAATGCCCTCCGAACCACCGAATACACTAAGATATCATCAATAAAACTATGACGAACCTATCCGTGGATACTACGTATGTACCTGCTCATCAAATCCATAAACGCCGCCGGAGTATTGGGGTCAAACCAAATGGCATCACCGTAAACTCGCACGTCCGTAGCGTGTCCCGAATGCGCCTTAGGAACATCACCCTCCCGCACCCTCAACCGATGATACCACCCCGACCTCAAACTATCTTCGAGTACACTCGGACCCCCTGAGTTGACCACAACTCAATTTGTATCCTGGGGTGGAGTGGGATACCGACATGATGGTAACTCGTCAATTGCTCGTAATCTATACACAAATCAAGAAACTCCCATCTTTCTTTTCACGCAAGAGAACTGAGCTCCCCATGCAGGATATGCTCATTCGATGAACCCTTTACTTAATACTCTTCTAACCGAGCCTTAAGCTCTCTCAACTCTACACAGTGTAAGATTTCGCTCATCCCAGAAGGAGGAATGGAAATCGCTCACCCGGGATCAAATCAATGGTGAACTCCACTTCTTTCTCTCGGGAGGTAGTCCCGCAATATCATCCCGGAACACATCCGGGAACTTCTACAATTGAATCTCATCCACAGTAGTCTCTCCTTCCCTTGGGCTCTACCATATGCTGTGGATAACCCCACCTCCTTTTACGCAGCGCATTCTCTCAGAGTTATCACGGCTGAGATCATACAGAAGATAACTCTCTACGTAATCCTCCTCAACTTTACCTCCAATTTCCTCGGGCTATTCAAATTTTTACTTTTTTTTATAACAAATCTAATGTGGCTCTGCTGAAGCAGACAGCCAATCCACATACCGAGAACTTACATCAAAGTCCCCTACATCTAAAAGCCACAAGATCCCGTTTGGGAACTCTGTCCTCAATCGAACTCTACTATCTCCCGACTACTCCTGTCATGGTAGCAACGGATCTCCGTACCTGGAAGGGAAACTCTCATACGACCTCTAATGGCCGGGTCTCTATCTCGAAAACGACCCAAGAAACGGCTCTGATGCAAATGAATGCGTAGCTCCCGGGTCTACTAATGTGAAAGCATCATGATCAAGGATAGAAATAATACCGCTGGACCATCCGAGCTACATCCGTATCTGGCCGAGTCACAAAGATAAAACCCGGCCCGAGCGGCCCGTCAGATCCCTGGCAATCGCCCACCTCCCTACCACGGCCACCCTACCCCGCGCGCCATATGTCGACCCTCGTCGGGACACCTCCCTCGACGACTTCGTGATGCCTCATCTCTCGCATCGTGGGGCCAGATCGGGCTAAACGACAGCCCCGACCAATCAAATGAGGGCACTCCCTAATGAAATGGCCTCCCGGCCACGCGTGGAAACACCGGCATCGACCCCTTACACTCCCCATGGTGTCGCCACACATATGACATACAGAGGAATACTGGGTGCCACCGCTAAAGAACCTGGGGCCCCACCGATCCTACCAGAGATAGCCTCGACCGCACCGGCCTCTATAACCTCCCTTCGCTCAAGTTTCTTCTTTCTACCGTGACTGCCCCGAGCTTTGTCGACGTGCCTCGGGTGCACCCTTCCTTACTCTTACTTTCCTCGGGTTTACTCGACATGGTTGTAGTAAGCCAGCTTCAACTCGTGAGCGGCCCCCTACTAAGTCCCCAAATCTATTCCTTTTCGAGGAAACTACGCATAAATGCACTTCGATCCGGTGTCAGAGTCCCATAAAAACCTTGCACTTCAGACTTCAACCGCTTGAACATGTGGAACCAATCTAACTAATTCGAGAACTCTTCTCATATTCCTCGAATAATCGACATGCTCTTCTTTTGTTCTGAATTTTGAAGAACCCCCATTTTTAAATCCTTATGACTCGAGGAAAGAATCTCGCCAAGCAAATTTTCGCGAAATCAACCACATGATATGCCATCGATGCCTCCTCTACAAAGATTCCACTAATTCCCAGCCCCGTCTTCCATCGAAAACTCGAAAAACAAGACTCTTACTCATCCGTGTAGCCCATAACCTTACAACCTTATTGACTCTGGCCTAGCCATGTAACCAGTCAAAGCCCTGATCACCACTGCCGTCATACGGCTTCGCGCCCACTTCGTATTTCTCTATCGACCCCGGCTCTTCAATAACCTCCCAGGTGGTGGTGGAAGTCGCGATCGCCGACGGGTCGCCATGGCTACTATCCCGAGCAATCGGTACACCGCTCCGCCGTAGCACACGGGCACTCGAGCCCTCCGTGGGCTCAAATGGTCCAAACCCAACCTACTCGCTGAGTGGTCGATTCATGCAGGCGTAGCGGGAACCAAACTACGTGCTCATCTCTCACAAAACGCAGGTGACGCTTGGAAACCGGCCGAATAACTCTCCTGTGGATCTACCACTCACGCCCTTTCCTCCCTAACTTAGTGCCGTATTTTACCAAAACTCCAACTCGTTGAATCACTCTTGGATATGTAAGCGTACTTTAAACTTATCATGAATGGTTGCCAATACTTATACTCAGCTGATACTCCCGATGCCGTCGCATCATCTCCCTTCCTCACGTCCCAGTCATCAGATGGGCCAACATGCCTCGATACCACCTCGACACACCCCACCCCTTCCAAAGGGCGAAGCGCAGCCACCACCTACGTAAACCCCACCGCGCCCCAACGGTACCAGAAACCCTCGCGGAAAGCCGCCGTATTGCTCGCTAAAAACCTCCTATAGTAAAAATTTTCTTCTAAATTATGATTTGTATTATAAGATATCATCATATGATATTCCCGAATTATATACATTCATTTGACGATATCTTTATACATATCCAAGACACCCAATCACTCTAAAACTACTCTATGTACATACATATGCTCCATTATACAAGGTTCAAAGTATTTCCTACAATAATATTTCAATTATGATCGATATAATTTAGGGTTCCACCTCCGTTCCGTCGTCTCGGAGTGTCTCACACAGGTTTGAAAATAGTTTTTAAAATACAAAATAATGAGCTAAACCGAAGCTCTTAAAGTAGAGTGTATGTTTTTATAAAATGTTTTTCTTTTCCTAAACATCTCAAAACTGTAAAACTTTCTTTTTACAATTATTTTCCGTGTTTCTACTTTTGTTTGCTTACTTGTTTCTTAAAGTTTCGAAAAACTTTTCTTAGCTTGTTTGCTTTGTCTTTTTCTTTAAAAGCTTATAAAACTCTTATTGTTTTGCTTTGCTTTGTGAAGCTTATAAAACTTCTCTAAAACTTCTCTCGGCTTGTTGCTTTATTCGTTTAAAGTTTCTTAAAACCTTCAAGCTAAACCTGCAAAAAGTTCTCGTTAAAACTTTTCATAAAAACTGAGCCCGGGGAGTCAAATCACACATAAGCTTAAAATAAAACGGAGTCTCGGCTCAACCCGCTGACAAAACCCACTTGAGTTGACCCAAACCCGATCGCTTTTGAAATCTAAACCCGAGCCGCCCAACCGCTTGCTTTGAAAATCCTCCAGTCTGGCGATCGAGAACCAAATGGGCCGATTTTTTCTCAAAACTCGTATATTATGCTTATAAACATCAACCACCTGAGGCCTATTTTTGCTTATCAGACCCTAGTGAACACCTTAAGCCCGGGCGACTGCGCTGGGTGGAAGGACCTGGTCCGCATCACCTTTTTCCAAGTGAATATGGTGGAAATCACTGGTCGCCATCACCAAGTACTCTAGTTGTATTTCATAACTCCATATATACCCTCATGCCACTTCCGCCTCCTTTAAATGCATGATGTATGTCCCAAGTCGCTTCATCACCAAAACTACAATGCATGTATGAGATCCTAACACCACCGTACACGAATACCTCCGACCCGCTTTTCTTGTTTAAACTAGTGGAATGGGCCCTCGTTTTCACAAACATTCTTTCGCCGCTTCGCCGCTGCTTTACTCTTGAAAAATTAGCTTTAATAATTTAAAACCATTTGCTTGTTATTAAAAATGGTTTAATTTATTCAAACCACATTACTTTTCAAAATGTTTAACTTGTAAAACCATTTGCTTGCTTTCTAATTCATTTGCCACTTTAAAATGGTTTGTAACTCAAACCATGAAATACCGCTGTAAAACAGCTTGTAAATAATAATAATAATAATTACACTGGTATTTGGGAAATGAGTTAATTGACTCACCCGTTTGCTGGTGAAACTGGAGAGTTACAAATTAATAACTTCCCATTGTGTAAACTCATTGCACTTGTCAACAGAGACACCACACACCGCCAACACAACTAAACACCTCAGACACTGTGCTACAATTAAAAATTTAAAATATGGTCCCAAATGCCATTCACTGTGCATAAGGACTTGATTCTAGACTAAAAGGACTTTCCATATAGTCTAAATACAATCTAAAAACATTTCTTAAAAATTTTATCCGGACTGCTTGGGGAATAAACTCGAAATTTTAACCAAACTCGTTCGAAAACGTCCCAAAATTCAGCTCCTGATTCATCCTGGGTATCCCAAAATTTCCTGAAATTTCCTAAAAATTCCTAAACTCGCCTTTAAAAATTTTCACCGAATTTACGGCTCTAAGACATTATTCCAGTCTACATACTTGCAATAAATAACACAAAGAGGTGAAAATCTCCTACCCTTCTCGAGCCTGATCAAAAGCTCATAGATTAAACCACGCAGCCTCCTCTTCGCAGTAGTTAACTTTACCTACCTGGTCCGAAAGCCGCATCACTGTATCAGCTTGTATCCAAAACTAAAAATTTGGGTTTTTCGCATATTTACTCGAATTCTCGCTGAAATCCCATGTTTTGGAGAGATTAATGCCAGAAATTTCATCAAGCAGAAAGCACTTTTTCGTGTTTATCCCGGCGACTCCGACTTGGCCAAAAACTCGAGAATCGGTAAAGAAGATTTTAAAAGTCTCAAAATTTTGAAACTCTCTGCATCTCACGCCTCACGCTCACGCTCACTGCCGCCGCTTCCTTTTGTTTTTGATTTTGTTTTGCATCTTTTTTTTTTTTTTTTTTTCTTTTCTTAAGTGTGGGACCCACATGTCCCCTTATTCCTTTTGGTCCTGCTTGCTTCTCAAATAAATTATTTTTGGTCTCCTGCTTCAATTTTATTTATCCCAATCGAATATTTCCTCTTACATATCGCCATTTTCAATTTTTCAAAATCCCGATTCGTGCTTCACTAAACCCTGCCGCCTGGGGAATTTGTGAAATATTCCGACCAAGGTCCCTAATCTAAACTTAAACTTTCTAGGTCACTAGATTTCGAGACGAACTTAACGGCACAAACCGCTTCTCATTACGCGGCATCTGTGCACTCATACTTCCCTCGAAAAATTACGCACCATTATTATTAATTTACCATTAAACTTCCATTAATTATACTTTCACCCCCTCAACTTTCCCTTAATCAGCAGAAACTTTTAATTTTGAAATTCCTACTATGGCCCATCTCTAACTTGTGAATTATACGCCCTTTACACACCTTTGCTAAATGACAATCTGCATTCTTTGTTTTAAGTACCAAATTCGGTTCCAAAATTTTCATTTCCTAATTTCATCTCCAAAATACTACACAACGTGGACACTTCCTCGCAGACTCTTGAGCACCCCACAAAGATTTCACATATAATCACACTCTCCTGACGCTGCACCATATAACTATATATTTATATATATATAGTTATCTATATATATAATTATGTATATATCTATATATAATCTATGGTTACAGATATTTATATATATGTAAGATGTATATATATATATATATATATATATATATATATAATGTAAGATCCAGAAATTCAATTTCCGGAATGCTAAATAACGTAATCTTGATTATAAAATTTTATTTACTATAAAAATCCGTAACACCAATTCTCTAGATCTCACGACGAAACGGATTGTGCCCCGCTGAATCGTCTCGAGAAATCTAGTTAGCACAGTAGCCTCATAAATTTGTCGAGAGACAGCCTGAGCCTGGGCATCGCTGGAGTAGATCACGCTTTCTAAAAAGCCGTGAATCGATTTTCGATGCCACTGGAAAAGCGTATTAATAAAGCAGTGACTCACGTATCATAAGTGGCATTATAGGAGAAATGATGAAATGGACGGTCGCAGGTGAGCTCAATATCATATCCGTAAAAGTTAGTTATTATGTTCATTATTTTTTCTTTGGCGTCACAGATATGAAAATCGCTACAGCAGTTCTTCCAATAAGAAAGGTAGGCAAAACGCCAGAACCAGATTTCCATCTCGGTGCCCATTTTCAGAGATTTCCTTTTTGTATAAACTCTCTCTCTAAAATACGCAATCCCACCATCAAGCACTTCGAGCAAGAAGGAAAACGTTTCACGTAGAAAAAGCAAGGCACGCGTGGACCCTTGCTAGTGTGTGCTTTTAATACAACCCAAAGCAGGTAGGATTTTCCTACTTATGCTTTTATCTCTACTTTGCGGTTTTTCGATGTTTTTAGCTGATACGCGGAAAAAGTTTGTTGATCAGCCCCAAAACTGTAATCGTAATCGTTAATTTTTGAGATTCGTGAGATGGCCAGATCGCCTGGTGAATTTTAGGTGGGCGGTTTGGGTCTTTAATTCCATAATTTGGCGAATCATATAAAGCTGATGTAATAATGCTTCTGAATGCGGTTATTCGATCACCCAAATATAACTAGCTTATAGATGCTGGCCGTCTGGGTGGACACCCGTAACCGCTGTGGCTGACGTGTGAAATTTGGCAGATTAACGCAGGCGGCGAGACCGAATACTATAAAAACGTTTCAAATCGGAACGATGGATGGTGGGTTGCCCGTGGATGTCACTCGTTGACCGATCGTGTTTTGGTGATAAAATCTACGAACAAATTATGCTTCGGGTGATTAGAGACCGACCGTGGATCGGAAACCCGCCCAACAAGAGAGGAACCGATGTAGGAAGTGTGGGCCGCCCGTGACGTTCCACTTGTTCGCTTTTGGGATCCGTAAAAAATACCAAGCCTAGAATGGAAATGGATAGAACTGTCCATGTGTTGTGTGTGCTTGGGAACAGATAAACGAATGGCTTGATATGTGTGGAAACTAGATAGGTTACATTATTTTAATGTGTTAGTTCAATGACACAATTATACAATTAAATCATAAGTATAAGCCACGTAAATGATTACGAGTCGCTTCAAGTGAGCTGCCATCGGGTGATGAGTGATGTGTTAAATTACAGTGAGTGTAATTGTAGTCGATTTCTGAAATACATGCACATTGTCATATTGTAAATGGTTTTGAAAACGGCATAATGCATTTTCATATGCACCGCAACCTAGGTTAGGTGAGGCACTATTGTGCATTTATAAAACTGATACGTTATTGCGAAAGAATCTCAAAGATTATCTGAGAATCGGGTCAGACGCCAACGTATCATTTCTATTTTGCACCACTTAACAAGCTTCTTGAAAGTTCACCAACCAATTCACCCTGAAGTAGTTCCCACATTTCCACCAATATTTCAGCATGGTCAAAGAATAAAGTTTTCGCTTTAAAAATACCATTTTCTCAGCTACGCATTACAAAGCTGAAAGCGAGCCTGCGAGGACTCTGTGGACATGTGGCCGATCACTGTGTACATTCAAGAGATCACAGATTTACTGAAAATAATTGGCTATCAGATCAAAGACTTAAAGGCGAAGAATTTCAATTTTAGTATGACATTCTCCTATCGGAAGCTTTAAATAAATTTGGTCGTAAAATCTCAATCTTTATTACGTGTGTACATGGAGTTTAAGGAGGATGGGCTCCGGGCCCCCGCGGCAGAGACCAGATTGTAAGAAAGCTGGATTTGTGTGGCTTTCATACTGGGATGATAATTACATGTATTAGAAATTGAGTATTTTAATATATGTAAGTATGAGAGTAAACGTTTAAACTTTAGAATTATCGGGACATAATGGTACATATCGGTGCATCAAGCCATGGTCCAGTTTGCTCTTATTGACATATATTGCAATATATTGGGAATCGTTGGGATTGTGTATTCGCAGTGCATTGTATTCTTGCAGAGCCCCCGTACAGCGACTCGCCCTATCATTCTCAAAAGTCGGGCTGGTTTCAGTAACCTAGGGACTCCACTCAGATTCTACGGTCGACTCTTAGCCAACCGGACCCCTGTGTGCCTCAAGGCTTCATACAGTATATATATGGTTATACATATACATATATATATGATATTGTAAGACCTGATATATCGTGAAGATCCGAGAAATTCTCACTCTTCGAATAAGGGCAAAAATCGTGACTTTGATTACAAAATTGTAAATTCACTAAGCAAAAAGCCGTAACACCCTCTAGATCCCCATTGATCGAAACCCACTGCACCGCTGAACCCGGCCCTACCAAATCCAGCTAGCAACAAAATTCGTAATCAGACGCCTTGAGCTCCATTACCGCCAGTGAGGCACCGCTTCTGGCATCAGAAACCCGATGGTTTTGACAAAAGTCACATATAGCATGTACTCATACCATAAGTGGTGCGAGAGTAGGAGAATGATACTGGATCTACCGCAGATAATGCCGAAAAATCAAATCAGAAACGAGACGTATAATGGGCATTAAGCCACTGATTTTTAGTCACTATGTGCCAAAATAGTAGCCACGGTCGTTCCCAATTACAAGACCAAAAAACGTGATTTTATTGAGAATGCAGTGAGCTTTGGGTTGAGAGAATGCTTTAGAGAGAGAAACTTCTTCTACATACAACTCCACCAATGCGCCTTCTAGAGCGTTAAGGAATGTTCTGACATGAAACAGGTGCTACCACAGTGGGATCCCCTGGATTTTGCAGGTTTTTATCAACTCCAAGAGGTAGACTAAGTCCCACCCTGAGCTCTCATCCCAGCTCCAAACAAGTTAATGCTTCTGCCAGTATTTCAGCCTGGTCAGCTGATCTCACCCCAAACACGACCCGACCGCTGAATTTTTCCGACGTTGGGGACGCGACCTTCGCCCGTAACCCGTCGCCGTTATGCTGAATCGTCAAAATGCATGTTCGAGATGATAAAGGCCTAGTGAATGCGTCAGATGATCTCGTCCTTAAAATATGTAACCCAATCGATGCAAGGTTTTTCGAGCTAGTTAAAAACAGAGTCGCTCACGGCCGCTGGGGGTGGGTTTTGTTTAATTTGGTGTATTAAAATGTTTGCTTTGCGCTGCTTTCAAATAGAAATTGGTTCACTGTGGAATCATGGTTCAATATGAACTATGTTTCATGATTCTCCTGGAATAGTAAATCAGGTGGCTCTACTATTCCCTAATGCTGTTCCCAAAAATATACATTGCGGAGTACGCGGTTTCTGGTCGAAAGTGGATTGGAACTATTAAATTACTGTGGTATGATCATTAAATTTCAAGCCGGAATAATTTTGATGTGCGATTTAGCTATGTAAATATATTCACGAGTGCTATATTTAAAATGATTTAGACCTAATTGGGAACCCTGGCTGGGAGGATGTTCATACGTAATCGGAACATCCTAGGGAATATAGGAATGGAGTGGCTTAGATGGAGTCTATAGGGAGAAATGCTTGCTCGGAGGGTAGTCTAAAATAAACACATCTGGAGTGGTGTCCAAAACTAAATAATAGAGATCAACCGCCTGAGCGGCCCAATGATATTGGTCTACTCCGAGGGTAGTCCACAAACTAAAGAATATATCACCGTCTGAGCTGTTTCACTGATATTTATTCATCTGAGGGTAGTCCATTGAACAATTAATATATATCAATCATCTGAGTCGCCCAATTGATATATTCATCGAGGGTTGCCCACAATAAATTGATACCTCGCCACGAGTTTAGCAAAGTGAGAGTCCGTGAGGGTGCTCCTGGATCCGAGCTGGTCACATGCAGACATCTGCTAGATTCGCACGCTTCGGAATGTTTGTTTAAATTGAACATTGCACTCGCACTTAGGTGGTGAGTAGCCCACTAGTGGCGATTCTCCCACGCAGCCTTTAGCTCACCTGGGCCGTGGGATCCCCCTTTCTTTACGTACAAGGAGCTGGCAGAAACCTGTCAGCTCCTCAGGTTGTATTAGAAGAAAGTTTGCTGCGTGGCTTGATTTATACATGTATTAGAATTTCTAATTAATATGTAATGTATAAGAGTAAAAAATATTATTAACCTTGAAACTATTGGATATAGTTTGATTATATTGTGCTGAGTATGTTTGATGGGCCTATGGTTTAGATGTTATATATATATTGTGCTATATTGTTGAATGTGGGACAAGTTTATACGTTCTTTGTATTCGTAGGCTCCCCGTACAAAGGAGTATTCTACCGATTTTCTGGGGTGTATGCTCGCAACCCGACCACTTGTATTCTATAATGGCTTTACTTCCGTAGTCAACGGACCCTGGTTTTGGGGCTCACAACTGCACGTGAGCTAGTATAATACCAGAGCTCTGGGTAGGGTATCCACACCACTAGGTGGTTCGATGGAACTTAGGTAGGTGGAAATGGTGGATGGGGAGGATTTGGTTTCTAGGCCACGGTCGAGAAGAACATCACCACTTTTAGTGTGGTATGACGTAGGTTAGGTATGATTACCAGCGCACGAGAGAGAAATTTAAACACGCATGTGTTTTGATCATGATCATTGATGGTACAGATCGATGTTATAACATGTCGATTGATCATGTGTTGTGTTTGGATTGTAAAGCCAGGTTGATAGCACTTGGGGACAAATAAAACAAAATAAGCTTGAACACTAGGATTAGTGAGAACAAGTTTGGTTGAAAATTTTTTTGCAAAATGGTCCGTATCGTGTCCGACGTGCCAGCCTCCATTGACAAGATCGTAATGCGGGTTTTGTGGAAAACTAGGAAAATTTTATTTCGCCAGACAAGATAAATAACTTAAAATCGTAAGACCGAGAAATTCCAATTTCGAATAAGGGCAAAATCGTAATTTTGATTACAAAATTGAGAATAATTACTTCGCTAAAAGTCCGTAATTAATTCTTCAGATTCCTGATGATGAAACGGACGTAATCGGTTGAATCGCTCGCCGAATTCGAATAGTATAACAAAGAAAATCACGTTTCAGACAATGGAGTCGCGACGTTACAGATCGCCGTGCCGTAACCATTTTCGGAAAGCATATCAAGTAATATAATAAGTAATGTACTCATGTACCATAAGTGGCGAGTAGATAAATGATGAAAAATGGACGTCGAGATAGTGTCGACGCATACAAATCATATATGGCTGCTAATGGTATCATTTAAAATTTTAAATGTTAATAAATAAAATGCTAAGCCATACCATCTTCTCAAATTGATCAAAGGGAGAGAAAAAACTGAATGGCGGTGGGAGAAAGGTCCCGTAACTCGAACATGGCGATTTTTTTAGAGAGATAATGCTATCTTCTCTCTAGATTTGCCAGATCCAACCGCCGCAGCCTTTCGCAGCAGGGAGAACGCTCTACGCTGAGTGCCACGCGGCGGACCCCGTTTATGAAGTTGACAACCCAAGAGGTAGGATTTTCTCCCCTACTTAGTGTTTCTTTATTCCCATTTTTATGGTTTTTCTATTGTTCGCTTAGCTCGAGCCGTGAGGGGTGCCGCTTTTGACCTTGGCCCCAAAACATGGACCGAATTGGTGGGAATTTATTCGGGGATTTTCAGGGCCGCGACGCCTTAAATAATTAGGTCGCTTTGCTGTGATGGTGTTGAAACGTGCATTAAATTGCCGGTTATGTTGGCCTGGAATATTGCATTGCGGGTTCACTAAGTGAACCCGTGTTTCGTGATTTTCCGAATAGTAAACGAGGGCTCTTTAAATCTTATTTTAATAGTGTTTTAAAAAATATATATTTTGCGGAAAGTACGTGCTGGCCGAGTGATTTAAATTAAATTACTGTGGTATGATCATGCCACTCAAGGAAGCTAATTTTGATGGGATTTTTAAAGTTTTATGTAATATATCTAGCGTATATATTTGCATGTGATTGCACTGAATTTGAACTGCATACATGCATTCTTATTATGCACTCGAATATCCTATAACATAGTGGACGGAGGCTATGAGATGTGAGTCTAGAGAAACAAGGTTCTGGAGGGGTAGTCTAAAATGTAAAACATCTTAGGTGTCCAAACTAAATAATATATCAACCGCTCTGAGCGCCCACTATACGTATCCATCGGAGGGTAGTCCACAAATTAAAGGCATTTATCAACCGTCGAGCGGCCCATTGATATTTATTCATTCGAGGGTAGTCCACAACACCAATATATATATCAATCGCCTGAGTTTTACTGCAATTCTGATATATATATTCACTCCGAGGGGCGTTCCACTAATAAATTACTACCCCTCATACGAGGCCAAAGAAAGCAGCGAGAGCTCCGCGAGGCCTCTGGATCCGAGTTGGCCCAAGTGTAGACATTCAAGTAGGATCATGCATTTGCTGAATGTGTGTTTACTTTGGAGCACTGCACTCGTGACTTAGGTGTGAGGTACCACTTGGGTGTGGCGATTCCCATCGCAGCTTTAGCTCACCCCGTCGTGGGATCCCTTTTTTTTACAGGTACAGGGAGCGTGCGTGAAGACTCCGCTCCGTCCCGAGGTTGATGGGCGCAAATGTGTGTGGCTTTGATATTTGCAATGTATTGTGAATTTGAGTATTTTAATATATGTTTATAAGAGTAAACATTTGAAACTCTCAAACTATTGGATATAGTTTGGGATATATGTGTTGAGCACTGATGCGGCCCAAGTGGCTTGATTGAGCATATATTTCGGCTATATTGTCGGACATCGGGACAGTTTATACTGTGTTTTAGCCTCTGGGCAGCCCCGTACAAAGGAGACTCACGATTTTCTAAAGTGGCGTCGTGTAACCCGAATTTCCACTTGTATTCCGCTGGTCGACGGTAGTCAACGGACTCTGCCTTGGGGTGTCACAACAGACAGCTAGGCATACCAATACCCAGTGGAGCTCTGCTCTAAGTAAAATAATCACCACACGGGTGGTTTCCGATGGAGCATGCATATGGAAACCTATGATAGAAAAATTTGGGGCTTGATGCCATGCTTAGCGGAGAGCATCACCACTTGGGTGTTCGTATTGCCAGGAATAGTGCATGAGATAATACCAGAAAATCACCAGACAAAACTGGGACACCACGCACTGGTGTGTTGATGTTTTGTGTGATTCAGAATTACTGGGTATCAGTATAACATGGTTTCAGGATGTGTTACAGTGTTGTGTTCTTGGTGATTAGCACATAGATGAGTTAAGGAAAATATTTTAGAAAATATTTGGAGTGTACTGTGTACAAAGCTTGAATTGAAAATGAAGGAAAATAAATTTTTAATAAAATTTATTGGATGAGAATTGAAGAAATTTAATTTTAAAGGTTTTACTGTGTAAAACTGAAGAAAATTAAACGAAATAAATTTTTCTAAATTTATTTGGGTTGCTGGAGCAGAAGAAATATTAATATAAAGGAAATAAATTTTTGAATTTATTTGGTTATATGGAGGAAGAAAAATAATTCCTCAAGATTTTTGCGACATTGGAAAATCGTCAGTGGAAGGAAATGGGAAAAAATAAATAAATTTTATGACCCTATTTGATGTATTATGGAAATGAAAAATAATAATTTTTTTGTAAGTGATTTTTCCAACTTCTGAATAAATGAAAAATTGTGTCACAATACAAGTATTGGGGGCAGACTGGGAAGGCAAGGTCAGGCCGCCAGACGTAATGAAAAAATTGTGGCCAGACATGTAAGGGTCGCAGGAGGCCGATTGTATCGCAATACAACCTCGGAGTATCGTGGGGCGCACCGGCGCGCACACCGGGTGCGTGCGGGCACGGCGTGGCAGTGGCAGGGTGCGCGGGCGCCGCAAAGAAAGGTAGCGACAAGGCGGTATGCCATAAGGGCGCATGCCGGGCGCGGTCTCGGGTGTGCTAGCTTCGGGCGCCGGGGCTCATGCCCGGGCCAGCTCGACCGGGCTCGGGGACTCTGCAGCAGCCCAGCCCACGCTAGATGCCCCTGGCTCACGTGAACACCGCTCATAAACACCGGCTCATTACAAAAATTTCCGAAAAAAATATTTATTAAATTCAAATAAAATCAAATAAAATCAAATAAATTTCGATAAAAATTCGAAAATAAAATTTTCAAAAATAAATTTTAAAATAAAATTTCGTTAAAAACAATATTTTAAACGCAAATTGATTATGTGATACACCGAAGTTATGTGTATGATTAGTGTCTCGGGTCGTGGTTATGCCTTAAAGATAATCGTAGACGGGCTTGAACTACCATTTGAAATGCAAGTGGGATTGCGTGTAGTTGTGTAGGAAATTATATGCAATGGTGTGAAGCGTATAGAGTACAAAGTAATGCTATATGTTAGAGCTATGACCTTAGGATTCAATATTGAAATGAACAAGAAAGTTTAGAACCTTATAGAAATAAAGTTTAATCGAGTGGTCGGAAATTTGAAGACCACTCTAGAAAAAACAACCCGGCCGGCTTCATGGTCAAGCCAAGTCTTATTAGTAATCGCTGACCGCATTACTAGTTAGACTGAGATGAAAGTTAAATGACTCTTGTTGCCATGTTAATTGTGTAAATGGCTAGTGGAGGTCGAGGACATAGAGGACGTCCACTGGCACCGGCTCGTGCACCACCGACACCGATCAGCCGGCAGATTTCGATCGCCGGCCTTGTAGAGTGCCGTAGGTACCGGTGTAGAGTCGCTATCGCGACAAGCTCTGCATAAACAGTCAGTGGAGATCCTAGTAATCCCCCGCAGGGGCTGGGGACACTGGGCCTCCCATATTCCATTGGGAGCAGATCCGACGGCCGACCATTGGTTCACGCAGATTCGAGAAAGCCAGCTACGAGATTACCTCCGACGACTTTATTCAGACTAGCGCTCTAAAGCCAGAGAATGAGGCCCAAATAGGGTGGAAATGCCGGGCAAGGACCTCGAGACCAGAGGAGCCGTTGCTAGGCCGTGAATTCCCTCCCCTGTGTGGATTAGGGGCGCAGAATAGGTACGATGTGTCGAGGTTGTGAGTTAGGAGATCTCGGACTCTACGCACAAATGGACCTCGAGGATTACACATGTCGAGTTCGAGGTCATCCTAAGGATGGATCAGCCCATAGCCGTGGTCAGCATCGAATGCGGAGCATGAGAGCCACCGCCTACACACGTGACTCGCACTCCGTGTTGTATTTCCTCGTGGGGACAAGCATAAATATTTCGCCCCGCACAAGATGTGAGTCTGCTTGTCAGGATACACTGTGGGGTCGGCTCGCGAGCCTAACCCCGGGGAGGACGAGGAGAGGCCGACTTCTAGACTCCACCCGAGTAGCATGCAAGTATGTGGATGTTTTTCCGCATGAGCTACTCCCACTACCCCACGCAGGGCCGGACTTATCGAAGCCACACTCTGTACTTTACCCATCTCACGACCGCATGGGATGGCACCGGGCCAGTCAGTGAACCTCGTGAGTCCGTGGGGCTTACAAGAGCTATCGTGGACAGCAAGTTTATTAGACCGAAAGCACTTCACCTCACGGGCGTCTGGCTCTAGATGCGAAGAGGGGTGCAGACCCTTCGACTATGCATCGACCATCGAATGCTGAACTGGTTACGATCACCCAGCACTCATTACCGAGGACTCGATGATTTATTTCACTGGGCTGAGAGGAGCGCTTGCCTACTCCAAGATAGACTTTCGTGACCGTTACCATCACCGAGGGTTGTGGAGACAGATATCCTTAAGATAGCGTTTAGACGCTATGGCACTTTGGCGTTTAAAGCAGATGCCTCTTCGATTTAATGATCGCGCCAACAAAGATCTTGGCGATCTCGCATGTGGTATTCCAACCCTATTTAGATCAGCTCACGAGTCTTCATAGATGACATTTTGGATCTACTCCCGTATTGCAGGAGCCATATGATCATCATTCGAGGATTCGTTTTAGCGGGCCTGTTAAGAGACCATCGCCAGACGCTCAAGTTCAAGAAGTGAAGTTTTAGCCATCGAGGGGAGATTTTTTCGACACGCGGGTGCCGCCACCGAGTGTTGGGGTCACCCGTAGAAGGTCGGTGGTAGTGCATGCCGGGAGAGACCGACGTCAATCTTGCATACAGTTCCGATCGCCGGGTATTACGAGAGTATTAATTTAGAATGGGCTTGGAAGCCTGTCCATTCGATCGCTTGATCGTAGGACTCGCCCACGGACAGCGGACTTCATGGTCGGGCCAGTCCCGACCACATAGAAAGAGAGGTCGAGGATACTGGAACACCCTAACACGTGTCGGGTAACAAGAGGGAGGATCACTTCCTAGTTCAAAGAAAGCGTAATACTCCTTCGCCTACAATTAGTTTCCTGCGTCTGTGTGGCTGGGGAGATCGGCACGAGCCGATGGATTTCCTGCAGACAGTGATCCCAAGACTGGGACAAATCAAGTCCCGTTAGTTTCAGGTGTGGACAACGAGAGCATACGCTCATTCCACACACCCTAAGACGTCAGGAACTAGTTTCAACAGGGTGTTATACAAGCACTTCCAACAACACATATAGCCGTAGAGCCGAGTGTGGGTCGGCCGTGGACGCATCAGTCAGACAGCGTGCCGCAGAAGTGGACCTGTGGGTGGTATGGTATTGGTGGTTGATTGTCAAGCTCATGCTGACGAAAGCCTGGCATCACTCCGGCCAGCCGCATCAGACCTTAGCCTGATTGTCATACTGATACCCGTGATTTGATTTGGCTTGGGGAGGGCTGCGCCCTTAGAGAAGCCGCCAGAATAGATGTTCCCTTCCAGACGTAGGTGAGAGTGACCGACAGGGCCTGACCATGAGTGAGAAATCTCCCATATTCTACTCATGGCGGACCCTGCTCAGTCCCCGGATCAAGGCTCGGCAGCGATGTGAATTCACATTATGCTCACAAGTGTACAAAGAACACCAAGGTCTAGCCTGATGGTGCACAAAGACGTCATTCACCACCTCAGGTGCGAGTATATGGCTTCGCCCGGCATCACGCCCTAATGAAGACCGCTAGCTGAACTCAGAAAAGAGATTCCCAAGTGTGCTCAGAAGTTGGCGCGGCCGAGATGAAAACACAGGGACAATGTCACGATCGAGAGTCGAGGATGAGTCTGTGTGATTGACCGGCGATCCCGGATACCCTTCGAAATCAGACGCGGGCGCCGCTGGAAATTATTGGGCGCCGTGAATAATGCCATGACATGGATTGAGCTAGATGACCATTGGATTGTTAGTGATTGCAACCTTGAAGAGGTTAGCGTTTACACACCAAGCGAAAGGGTCATGGGTAGGGATACGCGGTCAGACGATTATATGACTTATAGCTGGGAGGACACGCCGGGAGCATGTGTCCTGTAGTCATAAGTGGTAGAAAGACAATCATTTGGGCAATTCGCCACGCCACAGCTTATCGCGAGTATACGTATGGCACATATGAGGCATCAGGCCGGGAGGCCATAGATCACCGTTTGTCGGACCGAGGGAGAGAGCTCCATCACTCGGTCCTCGATTCGACAGAGACACCTCCGAAGGCGAGCTTGATACGATAGCGCTCACCCGCCAGCCCGTGTAAGAGCTAGCGTAGATGCACGCCACCCCCAGTTCTGAGGTTAGTGATCACGCTCTCAAGGTGAACTGGCAGAGGAGCGTGCGGGTCGAATTTTTACGAGCGCCGTAGTTTTATCGCCAGGTTCATCAACCTTTCGAGATACCGAGATAGACACCATGACGGTCACATGTTATCTTCTCAGCACGACGCGCTCCACGGTGAGCTTCATCGCTCCATGCTCTAATTATGCACCGTATCCGTACTTCACGTGGTGGATCGTAGGATGACGAGGTCACACTCCACGGACCTTTCGAGGAGGATCGTGGTGCATTGTTGTAGTCACTGCGGATCGTTTTGGCGACGCAAGACCGCGAGGGTTAGCAGAAGTGGCGGCGTGTGCATCAGGAGTGGAGAGTCAACGGAGCACTTGGCGACATCATGCGGCTACTCATCCCTTCGTTTAGGGATGAAGGGCACTTACTTGGGGCCGTTAAGGTTTAAATGAATTAGCTTACATGCAAGATAGAAAGTGCGCCGTTATATGCAATGTGTTCAGGTGATCAAGCTTTCTCAATTTCGTGATCTTAAATTCCTTTAAGAAGTGAGGAGCATCGTAAGACCCAGAAATTCCACTCTCGGAATAAGGGCAAAATCGTAATTTTGATTACAAAATTATAATTACTGGCAAAGTCCGCAATTAATTTCTAGATCTCATGACGAAACGACGTACCCAAACTGCCTTTCGCGAAATCTAGCTTAGCACGTGAAATTTCTCGCAATTTGCCGAGATACCTGAGCCTTTAGACGCTTTTCAAGGCAGCATTGGCGCTTCGTGTCGTAGAACTCCATTTTCGAAGCACTGAAAGGCACAATAGCATACTAAAATTATGGAAAATAGAGTAGATAAATTATTTAAAATGGACGCCTGGAGATATGCCGACGACAAACCGGGAGTTATGATACAATGCGGTCATTTCAAAAATTTAAACAGTTAATAAACAAAATGAAGCACGTCATCTTCTAAATTGACTAAAGGAGAGAAAAAACGGAATGGTTGTGTATAGCTGGGCCCGTAACTGAACATGGCGTATTTCTTGTAGAGATAATGCCATCTCTCTCTAGATTTGCCGTGAGATCCAACCTGTGCCTGGCGCGCTTTTCAGCGGTAAAAGAGGGAGGAAATGCTCACATGCCATCGGACCCCTGTCATAGTGCTTTTTGACAACTCCATGTAAAGAGGTAGGATTTTCTCCTACTTCTGTTTTGGCTCCCAGCCTTTAAGGGTTTTTCGCATGTTTCGCTTAGCTCGGTGCCAGGGTCGTCGGTTCCGCCCCCGCAAAAACATGGGGACCTTAATCAGTGTAAAATTATTCGGGATTTTCTTTGCGGGTCGCGACCACGTAAATAATTAGCCCCCAGTTTTGCTGCGGGATGTAAGCTAAATTCCTCACTGTGCATTAAATGCTTGCTGATATGTTTTTGGGGCCGGAATGGTCGATTGCGTTCACTGTTTAAACCTGTTTCGGTGATTTCCCGAATAAGAATCCAGGCTCGGGTACCTCATTCCTTAATGTTGTTCCAAAAATACATATTTTGTGAAAGATTTAATGGGTCGAGTGATTTAAATTAAATTACTCAGAAGACTCATTAGCCCAAGTGAGCTAATTTTGATGTGTGATTTTAAAAAGTTTTATGTAAATATGGGTCATATATATATTCATGATTTGCACCTGACTGAACTCGGCATATGATATTCCATATGCACCTAACATCCTAGAATATAGAATGAGTGTGCCAGATGAGTCTGTAGAAACAAGGTTCGAGTAGAGTCTCAAAAACGTGAAATTTACCTGGAGGCAGTCCAAACTAAATAATATATCAATCGTTTTGAGCTACCAAATGATATTTATTCATCTGAGGGTGTCCACAAATTAAAGTTAATATATATCAATCGTCTGAGCGGCCCAATCATATATATATTCATCTGGAGGGCTGCCCACTAATAAATTAATAATTCTCATACGAGGCTTAGGCGAGTGTGAGAGAGTCAGGGCCTCGGGGATCCGAGTTGGTCGTAGCATTCAAGTAGGGATCATGCATATCTGCTAGGATCATGCATTTGCTTGAATGCTGTTTACTTTGTTACTCACTACTTAGGGCATGAAAGTGTTCACTTAGTATGACATTCTCCCATCAGCTTAGCTCACCCCGTCGTGGATCCCTTTTAAGGTGCATAGTGGAGCGTGCGTGAAGACTGCCTGGGCCCTGAGGTTGACAAGAAGAAAGCCAGTGTGGCTTGATGATATTTACATGTATTAGAATTTGAGTATTTTAACATATGTCAGATAAGAGTAAAACATTCAACTTTGAAACTATTGGATATAGTTTGATATATGTGTTGAGTATTGGGCTTGATGGGCCCAAGTGGCCGTATTGGATATATATATATTCGTATATATTGTTGATTGGGACAGTTTATAATAAAGTTTGCATTGGGGTAGTAGCTCCCCACAAAGGACACTCTGCCCAATTTTCTAAAGTGGCGTCAGGTAACCCGACCTCCACTTGTATTCCGCGGGTTGACGGGTAGTCAACGGACCCTCGGGTTTTGGGGTGTCAGAGTAGCCTGGGCGCTTGGTAGTGGAACTACCATCGGGTACTCTAAGCTCATGGTCCCGTGTCTCGAGCCTAATGTATAATAAAGAAACCTCGTGAGCGGATAGCCTCGAATTTGACACCCAACCCCTCCGTCGGAGTGGGCCGTGGGTGAGGACCCAGATAGCAGGCGCCTTTGCAGTTCACTGAGCTCACTCGGGACGAGGGTGGTCCAGCAGCCTCCCACATTGGGGGGAAGTGCTTCTTCGCGGCTGGACTCGACCATGAGCACACCATTCGACTCACCACCAACCGAGCTAGTAGCCCGGGGCCAGAGTGGAACCACCTCGAATGGGCATTCAAGCTCATGGTCCCGTGTCTCGAGCCCACTGAGGCGAAAGGTTCCCTGTATTGTGTGGGATAGCTCAGGGAGGGACCAAATTTTCGCTCTGAGTGGGCCTGGGGTGGGCCCTTACAAAATTTCACGCTTAAATTTTCTTGAAGTAGCAAGGAAGGCCATCGATGAAAAAAATGACGATGAAAATAATTTTTCTAAGACGGCAGTGGCACACCGAAGAAAATTGGTAAAAAATTTTTTTTAATTTATTTGAGGTCCAAGAAATGAAAAATACAATAATGATTACTTAGTGATTTTCCAAATGTCGAAATAACTGAAAATAATAATAATAATAATAAGGAAAAAAATTCTGTGCACTTAAATAATAATTTATCGAGCTAGAGGCGCCAAGGTGTGTCGAGCGCAGGTATTGGCGTGCAGAAGGTGGCGCGTTACTGATCGGGCGGTTGGCTGGGTGCAAAGGCTGGGCGGCAGCGCAGGCGCCGCAAAGAATGGCGGGGCGTGGAGCGCAGTGTGCACGCATAAAGGTGCACGGCAGCGCGCGCAGCGCTGGGCGTGAGCGGTGTGCGAGGCATGGGCCGCGGGCGCTGGGCGGCGCCGCGGCCGGGCGTGGCCGGGCGCCGGCCGGCTCGCCGCACTTCGGCACTCGCCCATTTTCGATCCGCTTTGACTCGCTTTTCCTCGAGTCACCAAATGAACACTGCTCATCAGAAATAAAATTTTTTCGGTAATATATTTTATTATTAAATTCAAATAAAATCAAATAAAATCAAATAAAATCAAATAAAATCAAATAAATTTGATAAAATTTTCGAAAATAAAATTTTCAAAATAAAAATTTTTGAAAATAAAATTTGTTGAAAACAATATTTTAAACGCTTAAATGATTATGAGATACATGAAAGTTATGTGTATGATTAGTCTCTGGCTGGTTATGCCTTAGAGATACTTGTATTGATTTAACTACCATTTGAAATGGTGATTACGCTGTAGTTGCGCATTTAAATTATATGCATGGTGTACGCGATAGAAAAGGGTGAATGCTAAGGTTGATTTCACCTTATGATTTGGTATATCGAAATGAACAAGAAAGTTAAGAACCTTAGTTGAATAAAACGAACCAAGTGGTTGGAATTTAGCACCACTTAGGAAATGAACTGGTCGGGCTCATGGTTGTCTAGCCTATTGGCATGTGCATTGCTAGTTAGACCGAAATGAGTTAGATGACTCTCATACATGTTTATCAGGTAAATGGTTGGGTAGAGGGCGCAGGACTAGAGAACGCCCACTCCGGCAATCGGGGTCGTGCACAATCAGTGTTTGATCGCAGACTTTGCCGAGGTCAGAGGTATTACAAATAATGCTATAGCACGTGCCAAGATAGCATGTGTATCAGAAGATCCTAGTAACCCCAGAGGTTTAGTATGTATCATCCCCGGGGGACATTCACAAGGGGAAAGATTCGATGGTGGGCTCCACCATTGGTCTATGCATTGATAGCGTGTTAGAGGCTATACTCTCCGACGCAATCAGATTAGACTAGCCGTGGTTCTAGCTAGAGAATGAAGCTCAAATAGTGAAAGGGGCAAGGACTCCTGTGAGACCATGAGGAGCCTTTCAGACGCAGTTCTCCTCAGTGGATTAGGCGATAATAGGGATGATATGTCGAGAGGTTGCGAACCTGAGATCCTCAGACTTACTCAATAAAGGACTCGAGGATCATGGACATGTTCGAGTTCGATGTCATCCTCGGGGATGGATCAATGACAGCTTACGGTGGTTGTTATCGATCAGGAGCGCGAGGAGAGTTACCGCCTTCACTGCCAGATCTGCAGTCGTGGCATTTCAAGGGACAAGCATGACATTTTTGCCCCGTATGGTATACGAGTCCGTGTCAGGTGACGCTTTAGCTGGGCCAAGAATAGCCTATTCTAGGAGGACCAGGTGAGACCGTACTTAGATCTACCGAGTGGTTCATGAGTACGCCGAATATTTTTCAGATGGAACTTAATTGACTACTCCACATGTGCGGGATGTAGACTTCAGATCGAAGCCACACCCCGGGCATTTAACCATCTCTATGATTCCGCAAAGGATGGCACCGCTGAGTCAGAGGAACCCAGAGTCCACTACGATCTATCGACGCGGGTTTATTGCATCGGCACTTCACCATGGGCGTCTGCCTCGCTGCGAAAAAGGAAGGACAAGACCCTTCTCACGGTGCATTGACTATAGGTAATTGAACAGGTTACGCATCACAACTCCGCACTCCATTAATGAGGATCAAGGATTGCTTGATCACAGAGGAGCGCGAGTCTACCCTAAGATGTAATTTTCGTGACCGGGGTTACCATCACCGAGGATTGGTGGAATACAGATATCCCTAAGACAATGTTAGACGCCCGATGGGCACTTGAGTTTACTGTGATGCTCTTTGATTGATCGAATGCGCCAAGAAGATTCATGGATCTCATGGCTAGGATGTTCCAACCTTATCTAGATCAGCTTGTCGTAGCCTTCGATGACATTCGATCTACTCCCAAATGAGTAGAGCATGAGTATCACTTGAGATTATTTACAAATTAAGAGACCATCACAGTACGCTAAGTTCAAGAAGTGCGAGTTTTGGCTTACCGAGGTGAGATTTCAGACACGTGGTGTCACATCGGGAGTGTCGGGCCTCGACCTAGAGAAGGTCGAGGCGGGGCTGATTTTGAGCTCTGTGGAGAGATCGGGAATGTCAATCTTCGAGATACGTAGTTTCGGGATTACTGGCATTACGAGAGACACGAGAATGTGGGTCAAGTTGTCCATTCAGACAGATCGAGGACTTCGCCTACTGACATGGACTTCATGGTCAGGGACACCCGACCATAGAGAGAGGTCGTAGGATACTTGGAACACTCGGAAGGGTGTTGCAACAAGAGGGAGAGGATCACCTTCTCCCTAGTTCTGTGGAAGAGGCGTAAAACTTCGCTTCACACCAGTTTCAGCACTCAAGGCTAGGATTGAGCATGAGTGATGGATTTCCTGCAGATCGTGGATCCCAAGACTCGGGACAACACAGCCCCAAGTACGGGTGAGCAGAGAGTATACAGTTCATTCCTCCACACCCTAGTAAGGGTTAGAGGAACTAGTTTCAGTTCGGGGTGTTATACAAGCACTTCCAACAACACAGATAGGCCAGAGGGGCCAGAGTGTGGGTCAAGTCGTGGACATATCGTGGTTACTGTGCCAGGCTGCATGGACCCAGGTGGTAGACGATGGGTTGGGTTGATGTCAAGCTTTGACATGGGATGAGTCGACACCACGCAAGTTATCGCACCGAGACCTAGGCCGGTTGTCACACCAAAAGACATTGATTTGGGCTTAGAGGTTAAGGCCTTTAGAGAAGCCAGAATATGTTCTTCCCAGACGTAGAGTCAGACCTGAGTCGGATAATGAGGAGAGATCTCTCGATTCTACCATGGCGGACCTCGGGAGGGTGTCACACTATGACATTATCATGCGAAGGGCACGATAACATCGCTGCCGAGTCCTGTGGGTGCATCCAGACGGCCATTCACCACTCTCGTGAGTATGGGTTGAATTTGCTTTTTAGACTACGCCTAATGAAAAACTCATAAATAATCAGGAAATGTGGCAGGCTCGGCGTGTCAAGAGTTATGTAATCGAGATGAAAACACACTGACAAAAAAGTTATCACGCAGAATCGAGAGTTGAGTACAGGAGTCAGGGTGACTGAGGTTCGGGATACCCGCTGAAATCGCACGGGTGTCTATTGAAATGGGTAAAGTGGCTCTCAGAATGGATGATATGCATGGCATGGATTGAGTTGATACCATTGATTGTCAAAGTGATTGTGACCTTTGAGAGAAGAAGGTTACACACCACAAGGGTCGTGTGTGGTTACGTGTGTATGGGATTACATACGGTGTTAGAGGGCATCATGAACATGTGTCCCTGATCAGAAGGGTGAGGATTAATTACCTTAGTGGAATGCCTACAACAATAGTTATCGCGAGTATACGAATGGGCACCATATGAGGCACAAGGGAGGCCATGTAGGTCCACCGTTAGATGGACCGAGGTGGGAGAGATCCATCACTGGTCCGATTTGATTAGAGACACCTCCGTGAAGGTGAGGTTGAGAGATAGCCTTCTCACTACTGTGGCCGCAAGAGCTATATAGATGCACGACAATCTGTGGAGTTCGAGGTCAGATCACGCCTTCCTCGAAGGTGATTCCTAAGAGAGGAGGGTTAGGTTCGGCAAGCGCGGAAGCATCGCCGAGGTTCATCGACCTTCAGATACTCGAGAGGGTAGGCACTCACAAGACCGGTTATTACGCCAAGATGTCAGTCCGAGAGGTATTTCACGCCTCCATGTTCCAGAGTATACTCAGATCCGCCATGAGGTGGGTCGGGATAGATTGAGGTCAGACACCGATGGGACCTTGAGGAGGGACCGCGCGCATTGTTTGTAAATTGCGGATCGTGTTTTGCATCAGAAGACCGTGAGGGGCTAGTGAGAGTGCTATGGCGGCACTGTGGAGTGGAGGAGTCAACGTGGGAGCGCGAGACACGATGCTACCTTATCCCTCGTTAGGGACGAAGGTACGTGGTTTAGTCATTTAAGACGAAATGACTAGCTTACATGCACGTAGAGTGCATGTCGTATATGCATGTGTTGATAATAATCAAGCTAATTCTGACGAAATTCCTTTTAAGGAGGGAGAATAAGACCCGAGAAATTTCCACTTTGAATAAGGGGCAAAATCGTAATTTTGATTATAAATTGTAAATACGGTTAAAAGTCCGTAATTAATTATCTAGGATCTCAGATGACGAACGGATTGTACCGCTGAATCGCCTCACAATCCATAGCACAGAAAATTCGTGAATTTTTCTCGCACAAATGAAATGACACGCTGAGCATCGCAAGCTTCTGTGTCAGAACCGATTTTCGATGCGAAGAAAGTCACATATAGTATGTACTCATGTACCATAAGTGGTATGAGAGAAATGATGAAAATCGACGTCGAGACAGTAGCGAAAATCAAATCTGAGAATGAGGGGCATAACGGGTATTATGGAATTTGATTTTAGTCACTACAAGCCAAAATAGTGCATACGGCCGTCTTCCCCAATTACAAGAGACCAAAAACGATTTTATCGGGAGGATGCAGAGCTTTGGGTTGAGGAGAATGCTTTGTGGTAGAGAAACTTCTCTCTAAAAATATTAACCCGACCGCTGGCTGCCTTCTGGCAAGAAGGAAAATGTTCTACGCGATGTGCTACGCGCACCTCGATTTCGAGTTTTTGACAACTCCAAGAGGTAGGATTTTGTCCCTACTTGGAGCTTTACCCCATTTAAGTGTTTTTTTGATGTTTTTGCTAGTTGAGGTCGAGGGGTCATGGATCGGTCCTTCTGCAAACATGGACCGACCAGGGGAATTTTCTTGATTTGTCGGGCCGTGGATCGCCCGTAATCGGCGGGTCGTTGTGTGAAATTAAATGGCTGCTTGAGATGATAAAGGTCGAATGGGTTGATGATCCGGCCCCAAATATGGGACCGAATTGATGCAAGGTTTTTCTTTGAGCCAAGGTGCACCAGAGTCGCTCATGGTCGCTGCGTGGTTTGTTTAATTTGTGTATTAAATGTTTGCTTGGTATGCTTTTGGGCCGGGAATGGTCGTGGAATTGCGGGTTCACTAAGTGAACCGTGTTTTGTGATTTTCCCAGAATAGTAAATCTAGGGTTTCAACATTCCCTAATAGTGTTCTAAAATATGGTTTTTGTGAAAGTACGTGTTGGCCGAGTGATTTAAATTAAATTACTCGTGTATGATCATTAGCCCAAGTGAGCTAATTTGATGTGTGATTTAGTAGTTTATGTAAATATATTCATGTATATATATTTGCATGTGATTAGACCGAATTGGAACTCGACATACATGCATTCCATATAATCGAACATCCTAGAATATAGGAATGAGTGCATGAGATGAGCTCCAGGAGAAACAAGGTTCTGAGGGTAGTCTAAAATGTAAATTATCTGAGGGTATCCAAATCCAAATAATATATCAACCGTCGGAGCGGCCCAATTGATATTTATTCATCGGAGGGTAGTCCACAAACTAAAGAATATATCAACCGTCGGAGCGGCCAAGTTGATATTTATTCATCGGAGGGTAGTCCACAAACAATTAATATATATCAATCGGGCCTGAAATACTCAATCATATATATTCACTCCAGGGTTGCCCACTAAGCTCAATAATTCATACGGTGCTTAGGCGAGAGAGCCTCCAAGTGAGGCTCTGGACTGAAACACGAGACATTCAGGCAGGATCATGCATTTGCTTGAATGTTTGTTTAATTGGGAACATTGCACTTCACTTAGGCGAAAGTAGCCCACTTGGGCGATTCTCCCACCGAGCTTTAGTCACCTCGTCGTGATCCCCATGTGCAATAAGGAGCGTATGAGGAGATCGTTCGCCCTGAGGTTGTATTAGAAGAAAGCCGGGCCATGGGCTTTGATTTATACATGGCAATTCTCTGCACTGACTGCATATCAGGATAAGAGCAAAAACATATTAACTCTGAAACTATTGGATATAGTTTGACAGATTGTGTTGAGTACGCTTGATGGGCCTTAAGTGGTCACATTGGATATATATATTGCATATATTGTTGATCAGGACAGGTTTTGTACAGGTTTTGTATTTGGGTAGAGCTCCCCGTACAGATGAGACTCTGCCCGATTTTCTAAAGTATTATTTCTGCAACCCGAATTTCCACTTATTCCTCGTGGGTTGACGGTAGTCAACGGACCCTAAGCTGTATGTCACATTAATACATATATATATATATATATATATATATATATATATATATATATAAATTTATATATAGATATTCATATATATAAATCTATATATATAGATGTATATAGATATATCTATATAGATATTTATATATAGATTTATATATATTTATATATATATATAGATATCTATATATAGATTTATATATCTATATATATATCTATATCTATTTATAGATATATAAATCTATATATATAGATATGTATATAGATATCTATATATAGATATAGTATATTTATATATAGATAATTATATAGATAACTATAGATAACTATATAGATTTATATATATATATATATATATATATATATATATATATATATATATATAGATATATATATATATATATAAATCTATATATAGATATCTATATATATAGATGTATATAGGATATAGCCTATATAGATATTTATATATAGATTTATATATATTTATATATATATATATATAGATATCTATATATGTATATCTATATATAGATTTATATATCTATATATATATCTATATTTGTTTTATAGATATATATATATATATATATATATATATATATATATATATATATATATATATATATGTGACTCAAAATCAGTCATGGATTCACAACTCCGCTGAATACTCGTGGAATTTCAGACCGACATTTTCATTTAAAAATCTCCGTAGTCTCATTTGTACTGGAGCTCTACCCAAATACAACTCGCAAATACCTCGTCCCAAACAGTCCAATATATTCCACACTATGAATAAGACGGCTACTTGGGCCCATAAACAACATCATAAAATCAATGGTCATAACTATTCTAATTATCTCCCACACCAATAGTTGATTACACTTGAGCTTATACAAACATATATTAAATCTACAATTCTAATACATGTGTTATGTCCAAACCATCAAGCCAAACCAAGCCAAAATCAACCAAATGAGCCGTCTCGAGCGCCTCTGTACCTGAAAATAAAGGGGTCCTATCGACGGGTGAGCTAAAGCTCAAGAGGAGAATCGCCCCTGCCGGGCTACTCACCACCTAAGTGCTAATGTCTAAAGTAAACACACACCTGGGCAAATACATGATCCTACTTGAATGTCTACATGATCACCCCATGTCACGAGTCCTCACCGAATTCACTACACTTGCCTAAGCCATGTATGAGAAAATAATCATTTTCAAAACAAAACTTTTGTTCTCGAAAATATAATACCGAAATATCTCGGTGAAAAATACTGACTGTTCCTTCGAGGTGAATTGGTTGGTGAGCTCAAATGTAAATGGTCCTCATCCGAAATGATCTGTTGGCCCATCTCCCAACCCACCGAATATCATCCTTGAAATTCCTTTCGCAAACTATATCCGCTTTATAAAATACCTTGTCATGCACTCACACCTAACTCTAGTTACCTAAAGGCATATGAGAAATGTGGCCATGCCATTTTCAAAATCATTTACACAATATGTCACTATGTATATTTTCAATCAACTATAATTACACTCATTTAATTTAACACATCACCATCACCCAATGTAGCTCACTTGAGCAACTCATAATCATTTCCATGGCTTTAACACAATTTAATTCCATGTAATCAGGTCATTGAACTAACACATTAAAACAATGTTCCAACCTATCTAGTTCCACACATATCATGCCATTCGCTTTCATACCATTTCACACACAACACATGGACAATTCCTATCCATTTCACACAAAACCCTGACTATTTAAGGCCCCAAACAACAGCAGTGGCTGTCCATTGGCAAATTTATCACCTTGGCATCTGCTCTCTGATGGAACCGATTTCCATTCCCAATTCCGGCCTCTCCTAATCACTAAAGCATAATTTATTCAATAAATTATCACAAAATACCTAATTCAGTCCCCAGCTCAGGGAAGGGTCGTCCACGGCAGCCCATCATCCTACACTCCGGCCCAATTTTTGAAACCGATTTCCATAGCTATTCCCTGGGCCTTCATGCATACCAACATAGAATTTATTCCAAGTTAAATTACCATATAACACCCCAATTCAGTCCCCAACAGCCCACTGACTACCCAAGAATGTCTGGGGTGGGTCTTTCACAATTGTCCCATGTTCGACCGATCAAACACCCATTCCTGCGATTTTCATATCAAGCATGCATTTAAAGCAATTTTGGTGAAATAAAACCCAAACAGCCCTAATTTCAAGGCCACGGATGGGGAAAATCCCAAGAGCTCCTGCATCACCCGGTCCCATGTTTTGGGGATCCATCAAACGGCCCTCACGGCCTCAAACCAACCGAAACATCGAAACCCATAAAAATGGGAATAAACGCAGAGGGAGAAAATCCACTCGAGTTGTCAAAACCGCAAACCTCGGTCCACGGCTGCCCGCTCCACAGAGAACGCTCTTCTGTCTGCCGAACCAACTAGTCTGATCTTAGATATTTTCAGAGAGAAGTCGAGACTCTCTCTGGGAATCACCATTTTTGCCTTCTCACGCCACGATCTCCAATTGAATTTCACGCTGCTGGTGTTTAAGTGAGAAGAAGACTATTCTTCAAAATTACAGTTTGGGTTCCTCCTTTAATCCAATTAATTCACTTTTTACTGTGATGATATCTGCACTACCCGCCATCCATTTTCATCATTTCTACTCATACCACTTATGGTGCATGAGCACTTGTTATGCGCCTTCGTCACATCGAAAAACGATTTACGGCACCCGAAATGCGATGCCTCGAAAAACGGTTTCCATCTAATCAAGTCAGAAAATTACGAAATTCTTACGCGGTTAACTAGATTTCGCGAGACGAACCTCGGGGTCCTGACTACCCACAACTCGCTGAATACAAGTGGAGGTCGGTTAACGACGCCACTTAGAAAATCCAGTAGCCCCTTTGTAATGTGGTTTCTACCCAAATACATAACCTCGTATATCCCGTCCCAAACAATCCAATATATGCACAAAATCCCAACATGAGAGTAAAAATGCTTCTGGGCTCATAAACCACACTCATAAGATCAATTATCATATTCTTCAATTATCTCCAATAATTCAATAGTTGATTGCATTTTTATACAAACACAAACATATATTAAAATCTACAATTCTAATACATGTTATGTCCAAACTATCAAGCCACAAACCGCTTCTTCAAAATCCAACCTCAAATGAGTTGTCCCTCGAGCGCCTTTTGTACCCGAAAAATAAAGGGGGTCCTACGACGGTCAGCTAAAGCTAAGTAGGAGAATCGCCGGTGGGCTTACCACCACCTAAGTGCAAAGTAATGCTCCAAAAATAAAACACACACTCAAGTAAATACATGATCCTACTTGAATGTCTACATGATCACCCCATGTCACGAGTCCTCACCGACTCACCACACTTGCCTAAGCCATGTATGAGGAAAATAATCATTTTCAAACAAACTTTTGTTCTTGAAAAATATACCACCAAATATTCTGAAAATATGTACCACCTCCGAGGTGAATTCGTTGGTGAGCTTTCCGAACACCATGGTCCTCATCCGAAATGATCCGTTGGCCCATCTCCAACCCAATTCTCCGTAATATCATCCTCGTTAAATTCCTTTCACAAACATATCTGCTTACAAAATACCTTGTCATGCACTCACACCCCACCTAGGCTACCGAAAGCGCATATGAAAATGCATTATGCCATTTTCAAAATCATTTTACTACCAATATGTCAATATGCATATTTCTTTCTTTAATCAACTACAATTACACGATGTAATTCAACACATCAATCATCACCCAATCTAGCTCAATTGAGCAAATCATAATCTCGTCTAATGGTTTCATAAACACAATTTAATTCCCATATAATTCTGTGCTCTTGGCTTTATAACCCTTTAAGTGAACTAATCCATTAATTCCTTGATCACCAATCCTCCGACCACTTACACATACTGTCATTCAATTCACACAATTTCAATTCCAAAACACATGGACCTTATGGCCATTTCGACATAAACCCGGACTGCTTTTAACAGCCCTGAGAACTCCAACAAAGGGCTGTCCACGGGCGTTTCACTTTGTCCAATCTCGCTTTCACTTTTTTGGAACCGAATTTTTACCCATTTCCTATCTTATAAACACAAAATAGAAATTTAATGCATAAATTCCATACATCAGCCCATAGCTTCGGATCGTCACGACAGCCCAAAATCTCCAAAATTCCAATACCCGGTCCCATGTTTTCGATCGATCCCACGGCCCATTCCCGGCCTTTTTCCATACAACTACATGGATTTGAAGAACATTTTAATACAAATTCCAACACAAACAGCCCACAAATTCCCGGGCTGATGGTGGAAAATCCCCAAGAATTTGGCATGTCTTGGCCCCATGTTTTGGGACCGATCAAACGGCCCCTCACGGCCTCAAACCACCCGAAACATCGAAAAACCCTTAAAAATGAGAATAAACGCAAGTAGGGAGAAAATCCTACCTCTTGGAGAGTTGTCAAAACTCGCAAACTCGGTCCACGCTGTGAGCTCGTCCGCAGAGAACGCGCTTTCCTCTTGCTCCGTCGAAACTAATCCAGCCCGATCAGGTATTTCTGTGAGAGAAGAAGTCGCAGACTCTCTCTCTAGAATCACCATTTTTGCCTCTCACGCCTACCGCATTCCAATTGAATTTCAATGCTTCCCTTTTGCCTTTTGAAGAAGATGAGTCATGTTTACTATCTTGTCATTTAGTCACTTAAGATTTGGGTTTAATGACCTTTTATGTCCTTCTTTTACTGCATCTGATATTCCCAGACTACCGCCGGTCCATTTTCACTACTTCTACTCAAACCACTCCTACGGTACATGATATTACGTTATTGGTGCCTTTCGTCGCATCGGAAACCGCTTTTACTGACCCGAACCGATGCCTCGAAAACGTGGTCTACTCCGACCGCTCAAAGAAATTGCGAAATTTACGTGCTACCTAGATTTCACGAGACGATTCTAACTACGGGAACTGCTTTGTCATCCGATATCTAGAGAATTAATTACGGATTTTTAACCGTAATTACAATTTGTAATCAAAATTACTTATTTGCCCTTTTATTCCAGAATTGAATTTCTCGGTCTTACATTCTCCCTTCCTTAAAAAGAATTTCATTCCGAATTCCGCGCACTCCACACATCCAACCATGTGCATAGGTGAACTACTCTAACTCCAAGACCGTGCCTGGGTATGATGACCCGCCACGTCCCACTATCGATAACCCGATGGTTGTCATCTCATCCATGTCAAGTATGATAATCAACAACCAACATGTTCACCAATCTCTAAGGTCCACCACGCTCACGCAACTTGTTCTCTAAAAGTCAAATCTCTCCCTACTTTCTGGGGAAAATTTTCCATCATATTACGGCTTTAAAGGCCTCAACCCTATGCCAAGTCAGGAATGCACGTGACTAAACCTATCACTAAGATGCATTAATGAATGAACATGATGCATCCAAATTAAACACTAATGCTAGTCAACAATTACGAGTATAAACGCACTGCTCATTTATTATTCAAACCCTAAGGTCATAACTCATAACCTTAGTATTTAATTTTTTCCTATACGCATTTCACCATGCATATAATTTCACGCAACTACTCAGGCAATCACCATTTCAAATGGTTAATCCAATACGTATCTCTAAGGCATAACCACATGTTCTCAGACACTAATCTATACACACCACGCAGTTGTATACAAAGAACAATTTCGCTTAAAATATTGTTTTCAACAAAATTTTATTTTCAAAAATTTTATTTTTTGAAAATTTTATTTTTTCAAAATTTTATCAAATTTTTATTTGGATTTTATTTCATTTAAAATATTTTATTTTTATTTTTTCGAAAAATTTGAGATGAACAAGAGTTCATTTAGTGACTCAGAAAATACCGAAGTCAACCAGCCAAACCGGAATAAAAATTAAAACACCCACCTGCCGAAGCCGCACACACTGGGACAAGACAAGCCGCCTTTAATGTACGCCTCATACATTTCAAGCCATACTCATATTTCTGCCGCTCGCTTCACGCTTGCGGCGCTTCATGAAGCTCATATGGGTTTACTAGCTCATACTAGCCAAGCCATATACGGCCAAGGCCTACCTTGGGCTGGTTGGCTGCCTCTAGCGCTTCAAGACGCCCAAGACGCCTAAATTGCTACATAAGGCCAGACGTCAAGACTACGCCAAATACGCACTGCTACACTTCAAATTCCCTTGGGGTTTCACTCAAGGTGCGCGCGCCCGCCATACACGTGTCACCGTGCCGCGCCCAAATTTCCACTCACCCAAGCAAGAATCTTACGAGTTCAGACCATTTTTTTTCAATATTAATAATAATAATTATTAATTTAATTATTTCGTACAAAGATGAAAAATCACTAAAATCAATTAAAATTCATTTTTTCATACTTTAATACTCAAATAAATTTATAAAATTTATTTTCTCCATTTTCAATCCTCATCCAATAAATTTATAAAAATTTATTTTCCTTCACTCAATTCCAATTTTGTACGTTGTACCACTCAAATTGTTTTCTTACACACCATGTGCTAAATCACTGCTACCACATCATTTCACTAATTAATTTACAACATGGCAAACACACCATTCACCAAACAAATCCAATTCTGATCACACATGCGGTAAAACATCAATCATACCATCACATGATCATAATCAAAACATATGCAAGTGTTCTAATTTATCTCGTGCCTCCTAGGTAATCTCATACTAATCCCATCATACCACACCGAAAGTGGTGATGCTCTTCCTCAACCATGGCCTAAGCCCAAATTTTCTATCCATAGGTTTCCATATACCTATATTCACATCAAACCACCTAAGGCGATGGATACCCAAACCCGAGCTCCCTAGGTACTCAGATAATCTAAGCCTCGATAATTGCTCGTGGACGCCCAAAACCCGGGGTCCGTTGATTACCCGTCAACTCCGCTGAATATAAGTGGAGGCCTGCCACCACGCCACTTTAGAAAATCTGCAGCTTTGTACCCGGGAGCTCTACCCAAATACATAACCTGCATATACCTGTCCCAAACAATTCAATATATGCAATAAAACTTCAACATGAGTAAAAATGCCTCGGGGCTCATAAACCAATACCTGTACATCAATTATCATAACTATTCTTCACCATTCCCAATAATTCAATAGTTGATTGCACTTTATACAAACACACAAACATATATTAAAATCTACAATTCTAATACATGTTATGTCCAAAACCATCAAGCCACAAACCGGCTTCTTCAAAATCAACCTCAAAATGAGTTGTCTCCCCAGCGCCTTGCAAATTTAAAAAATAGCGTGGGGTCCTATCGACGGGTCGAGCTAAAGCTCAAGAGGGAGAATCGCCCTAAGTGGGCTACTCACCACCTAAGTGCAGTGCAATTGCTCCAAAATAAACAATACACTCAAGTAAATACATGATCCCCACTTGAATGTCTACATGATCACCCCATGTCACGAGTCCTCACCGACCACTCCACACCCTGCCTAAGCCATGGCGAGAAAATAATCATTTTCAAACAAAACTTTTGTTCTTGAAAATATACCAACAAATATTCCCAGAAATACGTGGACTACCTCCGAGGTGAATCGTCGCGAGCTTTCCGAAACAGTCATTGTGACGCCCCAAAACCCGGGGGTCCGTTGACTACCCGTCAACCTGAATACTCGTAATGTCGTGACCCGACATTTTTGACGTAAAATCGCGTAGTCTCCTTTTGTACCCCCGGGAGCTCACCCAAATACAAAAATCTTCACAAACCCGGCCCCAACATCAATCACCTTGATTACAAACATTCCTTGGGCCCAAGTTCAATACTAATCACACTATATCCAAAATGGGCTATATCTACAATATTCCAACTATATCCATAATGAAAGAGTTAATGATTCACTCTTATACAACACATATATTAAAATGAGAAGCATTCTAATACATGCAAACATCAACAAAGCCACATTCCGGCTTTCTTCTAGCGCTCAGCCTCTAGGACGAGCCGTCTCGCACGCTCCCATCTTCAGAAAAAGGTCCCACGACAAGAATAAAGCCTTCAGAGAGGGAGAATCCGCCTGGGCTACCTCCACCACCTAAGTGCAATGCCTTAGCTCAACATACATTCAAGCAAATGCATGATCCCACTAATGTCTACATGACCAACTCGATCCCGAGTCCTCATCGATTCTCTCCTCACACTCGCCTAAGCCTCGTATGAGAATATTAGTTTTAATAGTGGACAACCCTCCGATGTATATATCAATTGGGCCGCTCCGACGATTGATATATATTATTTGTTTGTGGACTACCCTCCGATGAATAAATATCAACTGGGCCGCTCCGACGGTTGATATATTATTTAGCTCTGACTACCCCTCCGATCATTTAATATTTTTAGTCTACCTCCGAACCATTTTTCTCTAGACTCATCTCATGCACTAACTCCTAAAATCCTAGATGTTCCAGTGCATATGGAATGCATGTATGCCATCCCATTACGTACTAATCACATGCAAATATATAAAACATGAATATACCAGATAAAAATTAAATCACACAACATGTTGCGTAATTATCATTTCAAAACATCAAAATTAGCTCACATAAGACATCACACGAGCAATTTAATTTAAATCACTGCCAAACACCTATTTTCAATAAAATATATTAAAGATATTCCGGAATAGTGAAACCTCGCTTACTATTCCTGAAAATCATTGTGTCACGGCTCACTTAGTGAACCCGAAATCAACGCCACATCCAATACATACCAAACAACCATTTAATGCAATAAATTAACCCAACCACACTCCATTCAAATTCTCGACTGGTCACTATTGGTCCCTAAAGTTCCAAAGAATTTTACAATTTCGTCCCATGTTTTAGACCGCCCACGTACCCCATTCCCGGCATTTCCCATACCAATACATGATTTAAAGCAAATATTTATGAATTTAAACACCCAACAGCCCGTAATGTTTCACTGTTTCAATATCGGGTTTCAATAAATTCAAATCAATTCGGTCCCAAGGTTTGGGACCGATCAAACGCCCTCACTTCCGCCAAACCAACCGGGGAACATGGAAACCCTTAAAATGGGAATAAAACACAAGTAGGAGAAAATCCTACCTCTTGGAGTTGTCAAAACCGCAGAAATTCGGGGGGTCCACGCGTAGCCTCGCTCCGTAGAACGTTTCTCTTCTTGTTCGCTTGAAATCCAACGGCCCGACGTTTCTATTTCTAGAGAGAAGGAAGACCTTCTCTAGAAAGACTCCATTTTTGTTCCAGCAGCCACGTGATCTCCACGAAATGAGCTCCCACGTTTGTTTTCTTTTTATGGAGAAGATGATGTCTTCTTCACAAAATTACAAGTTTGCCCTCATTAATCCACCAATTCCTTCTTTACTGTGATTTGATATTCTATGATTACTGCCGTCCATTTTCATCATTTCTCTACTCATACCACTTTGGTGGTACATGAGTATTTCAAGAGGCGCGCTTGGCCGCATCGAAAACCGATTTACGGCACCCGAAATGCGATGCCTCGAAAAACGTGCTAACTAGCTCAATTGTCAATATGCATATTTTCAATCAACTACAATTACACGCATGTAATTCAACACATCAATCATCACCCAATCTAGCTCAATTGAGCAAATCATAACTGCCTAATGGCTTACAAACACAATTCCTAATTCCATATAATTGTGTCATTTTGTTAAATCTTTAAGCATTAATCCATTACCCTTTGATCGACTCAACCTCCGACTAATTTCTACACATACAAGCCATTCAATTCACACAATTTCAATTCCAAACACATGGACCTTTATGGCCATTTCACACAAAACCCGGACTGCTTTTTAATAGCCCCGAACTCCAACAAGTGGCTGTCCACTAGGCAAAAACTCACTTGTCCAATCTCGGTTTCACTTTTGAATCGAATTTACCCATTTCCCTATCTTATAAACACAAAAATAGAAATTTAACGCATAAATTCCATACATCAGCCCATAACAGCTTCTGACTCACCGACAGCCCAAAATCTCTGTGTGGCTCCAGCACACCCGTCCTATGTTTTTGGGACCGATCCTACGGCCCATTCCCGGCCTTTTTCCATACAACTACATGATTTAAAGCAACATTTTAATACAAAATTCCAACACAAACAGCCCACAAATTCTAAGTACCACGGATGGTGGAAAATCCTGGGCATCTTCATTGCTCGGTCCCATGTTTTGGGGACTGATCAACGTCCCTCACGCCTCAAACCACCCAAACATCGAAACCCTTAAAATGAGAATAAACTAAGTAGGGAGAAAATCCTACCTCTGGAGTTGTCAAAAAACTGCAGAACCCGGGTCCACAGATTCGTCCGCTGCAGAGAACGCTTCCTCTTCTTGTGTTGGAAGACCGCCGATCATAGATCTCTTGCAAAATCTAGAGAGACAAGCCCTCTCTCTCTAAAAGCTCTCAAAATGGAGCTCACTGCATCTCAAAAAATGGCTTCCCAATGTTTTTTTTTGGCTAAATGAGGGAGATGAATTATTGCTGTTTTGGTCTTTATGACTTAAAAATCAACTTCCATAATACCCATTATGTCCCTCTTCTCAGATTTGGATATTCTAGACTATCTCGCTTTCCACTTCATCATTTACCATACCACTTATGGTACATGAGTACATGTTATATGACTTCTCGTCAGATCGAACCCATTTACGCAGACCCGAAACGATGCTCGAAAAACGTGCTTTCATCCGACGGCTCCTAAAATTATGAAATTTACGCATAATCCGTATTTCATGCAGACGATTCCAACTAGATAACTGTCACTATCCAAGACCTAGAGAATTAATTACGGACTTTTAACTGTAATTACAATTTTGTAATTAAAATTACGATTTTGCCCTTATTCCAGAAATTGAAATTTCTCTGGTCTTACAAAGGGGATGCCACTTGGCACCATAGAAGTGTGACACTTGACATCAAAAGTAGTGGCTCAATTGGGGCTTCATGGGAGAGATTCATACTCATATGGATGCCATGCGGTGGCATGATGTCAAGGTGCGGCATTAAGAAAATGTTAGAAAATTATGGGAAAGTGGAGAGCCATTCGGGTTTGATAAGGAGGGGAGGCAATTTCCTCCTTGACTTGGATGAAGATTTCTCCAAAAGGGGGAGAGAAAAAGACCAAAGGAGAAAAGAGAAAGGAGAAAATGATGAGAAAATGGAAGGAAGATGAGATGAGAAGAGAAAAAGAAAAAGAAAAGCAAAAGTAAAGAATAAAGGAAAAGGAAAGGCAACCAGGAGAAGAAGAAATGAAAAGGATGCATATTGTTCTCCCATTTTTAGCGAGAGAGAGAGTCTTCCTCTCTCTAGGTTAGTAGGAAAGATCCGGATCAGTCGGATTCTCTTTCGAGACAAGAAGGGAAGTGTTCTATACGGAGAGGACAACGCTTGGACTCCGGTTTTGGGAGTTCTTCAACTCCAAGAGGTAGGATATTTTCCTACTTGGTTTACTTTTAGCCTAAAGGCTTTATAATGGTAGGGGTTGCTTGTGGGAGGCCATGAGAGGCCATGTAAATTAGTTCCAAGCCTTGGGACTAAGGGGTATGGATTTCATGACCGGTTGCATGACCGTGGGAGTTAGGGTTTTACTAGAAACTGAAAGTTTCTAGATGTCAGGATTTGCTGATGAGGTGACAAATGATTGAACCATGGTTCAAGTGCTTGTGAAGGGGCCGTGAGGTACCCCGTTGAATGCGGTTCCAAGTTGAGACCTGTTTCGTGTTATGGCTTTCTGCTTGAATAACATGCAAGGTGTGGAAATGTTATATTGATGCATGCTTTTTGATGTATTAATATGTTTTGTAATGGAGGTAGATTATATGTATAAATTATAATTTTCCCATGGTTTGTAAATGTTTCATGTAGTGCTCGCTCATGCATGTAATATGAGGAAAATGCATCAAGTATCATGCATTTCATATGATAGTCACATCGAAGGCCAGTCGGGTGTGGGTGCAGAAAGGTTTATTCATCAAGAGCAGGAGTGGGTCGTGAGCTCGGGAAATGGGACAAAGTCCAAGGTAGAGATTCACGAGCGCAGAAATGATCAAAATGATAAATTACATGTTTTGGCGGAGCAAGTCAGATCCCTCTCTGTGGTGAAAGTCCCACGGGGCTATTCACTAGGACATGAACTCAATGGCGTAAGTTCGTGGAAATGTGCTAAAAGGCGTATGGGCGCGGCGGCCCTACTGCAAACCCTAACTGGCCGCCTTCCACAAAATAAAGAAAATAATCAAATCAGTTTTTGATAAATAAATTGAGGGTGTCCAATGGTTTAAATATGGTGTGTGACAAAGTTTTAGTCACGCCAGACCCAAGTGTGAGGAGTCGGTTAGACTGGGTCATGAAAGATGAGGGGTTGCATCTCATGCATGTTATAAACATTTCATATAGAGAATAATTGTATGGAATGTGATTCATTGTTTATATACAGCCATTGCATATGCATTTCAGTGGGAGTAACCCTTGTAGGAGAATTTTTCTACCGGCTTTGCTCACCCCGTCGTGGACCCCTTCAGCACAGTGACTCATCCAGGAGATGATACGAGCAAAGGTAGCCTTTGGAGAAGAAAAGCCGAAACGCTACTTTAAGAAACATTTTGTAAAATGTATAAATTTTTTTGTAGAACAAACATGAAAACTATGAGAATATAGTTGAGATATTTATTTTACATTAGCATGGATATATATCTATGTGGCTATATTAATGTGTGTATGTTTCAATGATTAACAGACATTTAGATTTGCCTTTCTGCAGTTGATCTGTAGTCAAATCTGACACCCCTAATCACATGCTTATGTATATATATATATATATATATATATATATATAGATATATAGATGTATATAGATATATCTATATAGATATATCTATATATAGATATGTATATATATATATATAGTTATCTATATATATAATATATGTATATATCTATATATAAGATATTATCTATATATAGATATTCATATATAGATATATACATATTTATATATATAGATATCTTATATATAGATATATACATATTTATATATATAGATAATTATATATATATATATATATATATATATGTATATATATCTATATATATAAATCTATATAGGATATCTATATATATAAATCTATATATATAGATGTATATAGATATATCTATATAGATATTTATATATGATTTATATATATATATATATATATATATATATATATATATATATATATATATATATATATATATATCTATATATAGATTTATATATATGTATTATTTATATATAGATATTTATATATATATAATCTATATATATATATATAGTATATATATAGTTATCTTATATATAGTATATATATATAGTTATCTATATATATAAATCTATATATAGATATTTATATATATAGATATATATACATCTATATATATAGATATATCTATATACATCTATATATAGATATGTATATATCTATATAGTTATATTTATATACATCTATATATATAGATATGTATATATATATATAGTTATCTATATATAAATATGTATATATCTATATATATAAATCTATATATAGTATTATCTATATATATATATATACATATCTATATATATATAGATGTATAGATATATCTATATATATATTTATATATAGATTTATATATATTTATATATATATATATATATATATATATATATATATATATATATATATATAGTATATATATAGATATTTATATATAAATTTATATATCTATATATATAGATATTTATATCTATTTATAGATATATAAATCTATATAGATATTTATATATAGATATGTATATCTATAGATAGATATCTATATATAGATATGTATATACATCTATATATATAGATATATAGATTTTATATATTTATATATATATATATATATAGATATGTATATATATATATATAGATATCTATATATAGATATCTATATATAGATATATACATATTTATATATATAGATAACTATATATATATATATATATATATATATATATATATATATATATATATATATATATACATATCTATACATACATATCTATATATATATATATACATATCTATATATATATATATATATATAGATATATAAAATCTATATATATCTATATATATAGATATATATACATATCTGTAAGACCCAAATTCCAATTTCTAATAAGGGCAAATTGTACTTGAGTACCAAATTGTAATTTCGGTTAAAAATCCGGAACTTAATTCTCTAGATCTCGGATGATAAAACGAACTGCACCGTTGAAATCATCTCGCAAAATCTAGTTAGCACGTAAAATTTCATAATTTTCCGGCATACGGAAATATAAGACGCTTTTCGCAAGATTGTCAAAGTTTAAACCGATTTTTGATGCGACGAAAGGCACAGATAGTATGTACTCATGTACCATAAGTGGTATGAGTAGATAAATAATGAAAATGGACGACCAAGGTAGTGTCGAATATCAAATCTGGTAAAAGAGGGACATAATGGTCATTATGAGATTTGATTTTAAGTCACTAAATGACAAAATTGTCAATAGTGCTTCATCTCTTTCATTAAGCCAACCAAAGAAACATGGGAGCCATTTTTTGGGATGCAGTAGCTTTGGATTTGAGAGCTTTTTAGAGAGAGAGAGTGCTTCTCAGATATCTAAGATCCAACCGTCGGCGGGCTTCGGGGCAAGAAGGAGAAATGTTCTACGACAAAGCACGCGGATTCCCTGGACGGAGTTTCTTCAAACCTCGGCGTAGATTTTCTCCTACGCTTTACTCCCATTTTAAATGCCACTAACGTTTTACTGAATTTGCGCCGTGAGGTTGGTTGGATCGGTCCCAAAACATGGGGACCGACTATCAAATTTTTTAAAACTTGAGAGGCCAGTCAGATAGTCCCACGTAGGGGCTGTTTGGGTTGATTAGCGCGGTCGATTTATGTATTAATCGTGCTTGGTATACATTAGGTCTGAATGAAACAGGATTGGGTGGATTCACTAAGTGAACCGGTGTTTTGTGATTTTCCGGGAATAGTAAACTAGGTTTCACTATTCCCTGAATAGTGTTCTCAAAATATATTTTTGTGAAAATATGCGCGGTCGAGCGATTAAATTAAATTGTCGTGGTTTTAGACTTTCTTCTCATTAGCCCAAGTGAGCTAATTTTGATGTGATGAAATGTATAATTGCATAACATGATTGTGTGATTTTATTTATGTGAATATATTCGTGGTTATATATTTGCATGTGATTAGACTGAATTGGAACTGGCATACATGCATTCCATATGCACCGGAACATCCTAGAGCATGTGAGTTAGTAATGAGACGGGTCTAGAGAAACAAGGTTCTAGAGGGTAGTCTAAAATGTTAATTATCTGAGGGTAGTCCAACCAAATAATAATATATCAACCGCCTGAGCGCCAGCTTGATATATATTCACCTGAGGGTAGTCCACAATCCACAATATATCAACTACCGGAGCGGCCCAAATGGATATATATTCATCGGAGGGTGGTCCACAAACAAATAATATATATCAATCGGGGTCTGAGCTACCTAATCGATATGTATTCATCGGAGGGTTGCCCACAAATAAAACGTAATATTCTCATACGAGGCTTAGGCGCAGCGTGAGAGAGTCGGTGAGGACCCTGATCCGAGTTGGTCTTGCAGACATTCAAGTAGGATCATGCATTTGCTTGAATGTGTGTTTATTTCTGGGAACATTGCACCGCACTTAGTGGGTGAGTAGCCCACTTGGGGCTTATCTTCCCATCGAGCTTTAGCTCACCCCGTCGTGGACCCCTTTATTTTACAGTACAGGAGCGCAAGCAGGGGACGTACCTCGGCCCAAGAGGTTGAGTCTCTGAAGAAAGCCGGGTGTGGCTTTGCATGATTATACATGGCTAGAACTCTTGGGCTTAATATACGCTAAGAGTAAAAATATTAACTCAGAACTATTGGGAGAAGTTGGTTTCATAGTTGGTATGTACATTGAGTATCGTTTAGGCCCAAGTACAGACATTGACATATATTGTATATATTGGACCGTTTGGGATTGTGCATATGTGTACTCGGGTTTTCAGGGTGTGAGCCCCCGTACAAAGGAGACTCCGCCCGATTTTCTAGTGATTTATTTGTGAACCCGACATCCACCTAATTCACACATTTTGTAGTTAACTGACCCCTGTTTTGGGGCGTCACAGCTTGGTATCAGAGCTTAGGTATACGAATACCTAGGGAGCTCGGGTTTGGGTATCCATCACCACTAGGTGGTTTGATGAGGAGTATAGGTATATGGAAACCTATAGATAGAAAATTTGGGCTTAGGCCATGGAGATGTAAAAACATCACCACTAGGTGTGGTTTGATGTTGAGTTTAGGTATGGGATTACCTAGGAAAATCACGGGACAAAACTAGGACACTACGTGCACGGTTTTGTGGTGATTTGTGAATTAAGTGGTGAATTATCAGGTGAACATGTGAATGTTGATGAATGGGTGTGTATGTCATGTTGTTTGTGTTAGAATTGTTGTGTGCTTAAGTGGTTAGCACATGGGTGTTGAACATGTTTAGAGTTTTTACAAAGGAGTAAAAACTGGAACAAAGAGGAGGAAAGAAATGAATTTTAAATAAATTTATTTGAGTTGTTGGATGATGAAATCAAATTTTAATAAATTTGAGATGGAACACTAGGTTAGTGTTGTCTAATGAGAGCTTGAGGAAATTCTCTCGGACTATTTCCACTAAATGAAAAAAAAAATCGAGTTTTACAAAGCAAAAGTGGGAAAAGAAATTTAAAGAAAATAAGTTTTATAAATTTATTTGGTTATGAGGTGAGGAAAATAATTTTCAGGTTTGCATGTTGTAAAATTGAAGAATGAAAGAAAATAAATTTTTATAAATTTATTTGAGCGTGAGAAATTTTTCGAAAAATCGAAAGAAAATAAATTTTTACAAATTTATTTGGTTATGAGGTGAGAAAAAAAACACTTTCTAAGGTTTTATATGGTGTAAAATTTAAGAATGGGTAAAATAAATTTTTAAGTGAATTTATTTGAGTGTCCAGAAAAAAATGATTTTAGTGATTTTTAGATTTTTCACTGAAATAAATGAAAAAAAAATCATTTATAATGAAAAACGAAAAAAATTTATTGAGCAGAAATTTGATAGCACTTCGTGATTATCGTGGAGAAATGAAAATTTGTGTCAGGCGCAAGGTTTGTATTGCAACTTAAAGGGCTTGAGGATGGAGGTATTGCAATACAAGTATTGTATCATAGAAATAGCGAGCTAGGATTGTATCAGTAAGATGGGTGTAGTTGGCTTAGAACTATATTGCACGCGCTTTTGTATTGCAAAGGAAGAGGGCTCGCTTGTATTGCAGATCGTATTGGTAAGGAAGGCTTAAAGTAAAGGAATCAGACTGCAATACAATCATTATTGTGAGAAGAAGGCTCGAGGGCTAAGTTTGTATTATAATAAGTACACAGGACTAGGAGGAAGGGGTTAGATTGTATTGCAAACATGAAGAAGTGTATTGTAATAGGAGGGCTTAAGGAGGAATTGTACTGGGTAAGACAACAAGTGGGTCATTGAAGTGTGTCAGAATACACTTTGTATTAGACCAATAGCATTCGTGCGGAACAAAGACTATGAACAAGACTCGTGAACAAGCATCTCATGGAACAAGAACGCTTGATCGGTCAACTCCGCGGAACGCACTTCAAAATTTTTTTTTTTTTGAAAATCAAATAAAATCAAATAAATTTTGATAAAATTTTCGAAAAATAAAATTTTCAAAAATAAAATTTTTGAAAATAAAATTTCGTTGAAAACAATATTTTAAACACAAAATTAATTGCGTATACACTGAGCTATGTAGTGGCGGATTCAGGTCTCAGGGCCGTGGTTCATGCCTCGTGAGACATCAGATTGATTAACTACCGTTTGAAATCATGATCACTCGTATCAGGTAGGAAGTTACATGCATAGTGCGATGCGTGAGGAAAATGGTGAATGCTAAGGTTAGGACCGATGACCTTGTGTGGATCTTATTACCGAATCGGGTGGTTGAATTTAGCTGACTCAGGAAATGAACGGCTCTGCTCATGGTCATAAGTCTATGGGCATGTACATGGCTAGTTAGACTGAAATAAAAGGTAAATGATTCTTGTTGCCATGTAATGGTGTAAATGGCTAATAGAGGACGAGAGGACATCAAGGACGCCCACTCCGGGTAATCGGGGCCGAGCACCACCGTTGTTTGATCGCCAGATTTCTTTCCCAGGTCGTAGGTATTACAACAATACTATATAATGTGCCAGTATAGCAGTGACAGAAGATCCTAGTAGCCTCGGGAGGTTTAGGGCACATCATCCTCCAACATACATTGTGGGGAGGAGACCAAATTGGTGATTGCACTACTGGTTTATGCAGATCGAGAAGGTGTTAGAGGCCATGAGATTACCTCCGACGCGACCCGGATTAGACTAGCTATGCTCTGGCTAGAGCACGAGGCCCAAATGTGACGGAATGGGCAAGGACCTCAGAATCTTAGAGGAGCCACAGACGTGAGTTTCCAGAATTAGGGCGAGAATAAGAATGATAGGGTAAAGGTTACAGTTAGAGATCTCTGTGACTCTACTCACGTTGGACCCGAGAATCATGGACATGTCAAAGTTCGATGTCATCCTAGTGGATGGACTCCGTCGATAGCTTCATGTGATCGTTATCGATCATGAGCTGCAGGAGGGTTAATGACATACGTTAGTGACTCGCACTCGTATGGTGCTCAGGGGACAAACACAAACATTTTGCCCCAGACGCATACGAGTTCATGGCAGATTAGCTAGCTGGCCATAGCGAGCCCACCCTGTGAGGACGAGGAGACCGGACTTCTAGATCTACCTCGAGTAAGGTGCGAGTATGTGATGTTTTTCCAAACAGCTACCCGACCACCTCCACGCAGGGTCGTAGACTTTAAGATAGAGTTACACCCCGGGTATTTCACCCATCTCATGACTCCGCATAGATGGCACCCTGCTGAGTTGCGAACTCGTATCCAAGTAAAGGAGCTACTGGACAAGGGGGTTTATCAGACCGAGCACTTCACCATGGGGCGCTCCTGTCACGGCGAAGAAGAAGTGGCAAGACCCTTCGACCGTGCATCGACTCACGTGCAAATAACAGGTTATGATCCGCACTGGTACCTATTACGTAGGAGTGATGATTTATTGATCGTTGGAGTGGAGTGCGTAGTCTACTCCAAGATAGACCTTCGTGACTGTTACCACTACCGAGGGTTGTGGAGACAGATATCCCCTAAGACAACGCTAGACGCTACATGGGCACTTGAAGCCGACAAAGATATGTGTTCTTTCGATCGACGAATGCACTAGTTAGTGATTCATGGATCTCATGCATAGGATATTCCAAATCCTATTTAGATCAAGCAGGTCGTAGTTCCTGTAGACATATTTCGATCTACTCCCGTAATGTAGTGGGAGCATGAGTATCACTTGAGATTGTGTTACAATGGGGTCGAGACCATCACGGTACGCTGGTTCAAAGAAGGAGAGTTTCGTTTCATCGAGGTGAGATTGTCGGACACGGGTGTCACACCGTGAGTGTCACGACTCCAGAGAAGGTTGAGGCGATGCGCTGGGAGAGACCGATCGTCAATCTTCAAGATAATGAGTTTCGGGATTGGCTAGGTATTACAAAAGAGATCTCGAGAACGGGTCGGAAGTTGTCCATTCTGTATGTGATCGTAGGGATTTCGCCTAATACATGGACTCCATGGTCGACTGACCCCGACCATAGAGAGAAATCGAGGATACTTGGAACACTCTGGATACGGGTGTTGGTGAAGCAGAGGGAGAGGATCAGCTTTCTCCTAGTTCTGGGAAGAGGCGTAAGACTTCTCGGCTTCACACTAGTTTCCGTGGATTCAGGCTTGATTTGACATGAGTGAGACTCGGATTACCCCAGGAGACAGGATCCCAAGACTTTGGGACAATGCAGTCCAGCCAGTCGTAGGACAGAGAGAGGCAGCACATTCCTCCACACCCTAATGAGGGTTAGAGGAACCAAGCCAGTCGTGTGCTATACAAGCACTTCCACAAGATGACAGCCAAGGCCATCAGGTCAAGTCGTGACAGACGGAGTCAGGCCAGCGATGCGTAGACCAGGGTGGTAGACATATTGGTTGTTGATGTTAGGCTTGACATGGATGAGTTGACAACCATCGGGTTGTCAGTAATTGAGACCTAGGCCGGGTTGTCATACCCGATACGGCCTTGGATTTGGGCTTAGAGGTTAAGGCCTTTAGAGAAGCCAGGTATAGATGTTCTCCCCTAGGATGTAGGGTGAGAGTTGACCTGATAGGTCGAGATTATGAGTGTGAGATCTTCAAGATTTTGCTCATGGTGGACCCTGGGATTTGGTGTCACAAAGTAGGCATCACACGTTTATGTGCAACGGGAAACATTAAGGCCGAGCCTGGTGTGGGTGCACGATATAGTCATTCCCCACTCATGGTGAGTGTGGGTTGAGTTATCTTTAGGACTACGTCCAATGAAGACTCATAGTTGAATCAGGAAATGTAAGAGGCTCGAAGTGTAAGCCGAGAAGTTACGTGGCTCGAGATGAAAACACAGGGACATGGTTATCTCGTGACTCAGAGTTGCGGATGTGAGCCTGAGGACTCGAGACGGATACCCATTGGAAATTGCATTGGGTGTGGTTGAGTCGGCAAGGACTCGGTACATGGAGGTCATTCATGACATGGACTAAGCTGACACCATTGATTGTCGATTGTGACCTTGAGAAGGTCAGCATTTACATACCAAGTAAGGGTTGTGTAGGGTTATACGTCAGGTGGATTATATATGTTAGGACATGTCGCGGAGCATAAAGGGCCCGATCATAAGGGTAGAAAGAGCACTGTTCTTAGTGGAATTCACTCACAACAATATCGTGCGAGTGTACGAATGATTACCATATGAGGCATTGTATGGAGGCCATGTAGATTATCACAGTGATTGGACCGAGGTGGAAGAGAGCTCCATCACGTCCCGACCGATTGTAGACACCTCCGAGAAGGTGAGCTTGATATGATAGCTGCCTTCTCACTACCGTGAGCCGTAAGAGCTATGCTAATGAGACGCCGCCCTTAGAGTTCGTGGTTAGTGATCACGCTTCCTTGAAGGTGAGTCCTAAGAGAGGAGGAACGTGTTCGGCAAGTACGAGAAGCTATCACGAGATTCACTGACCTCGAGATACTCGAGAGGATAGGCACCGTAGCGTACCGGATGGCATTATCGCCCAAAGATGACAGGTCCACGAGGTATTTTGCGCCTCCATGTTCCGGAATATACTCCGCATCCAAACATGGTGGATCGGGGATGTGATTGAGGTTGGCCACGGATGAGACCTTCGAGAAGCGGACCAAAGTGTGCATTGTTGATAGTTTCAGGATCGGGTTTTGCGACGCAAACCGTGAGGCTAGTGTTGGTGTTCATGGAGACACTATGGAGTGGAGGAGTCCACGTGGAGCAGGACACGATGCGGGCCACTAACCCTCTCGCTTAGGGATGAAGGTACGTAGTTTAGTCGTTAAAATTCAAAATGACTGCTTACATGCATGGTAGAATGCGCGTTGTATATGCATGTGAGTGATTAGATTGTCCTGAATTCGGACGAAATTCCTTTAAATAGGAGAATAAGACCGAGAAATTCCACTGAATAAGGGCAAATCGTAATTTTGAGTACCAAATTGTAATTTCGGTTAAAAATCCGGAATTTAATTCTCTAGATCTCGGATGATAAAACGGATTGCACCGTTGAAATCATCTCGCAAAATCTAGTTAGCACGTAAAATTTCATAATTTTCCGAGACGGAGTTTCCAAGACGTTCGAGGCATCACGCCGGTGTCAGAACCGATTTTTGATGCGAATAAAGGCACAGATAGTATGTACTCAAGGTACCATAAGTGGTATGAGTAGATAAATAATGAAAACGATCTACCGAAGGTAAAGGTCAATATCAAACTGTAAAAGCACGGACATAATGGTCATTATGAGATTTGATTTAAGTCACTAAATGACAAATTGTCAATAGTGCTTCATCTCTTCTATTAAGCCAACCAAAGAAACGGGAGCCATTTTTGGGGATGCAGAAGGATTTGAGAGATTTTTAGAGAGAGCGCTTCTCTCTAGGATATCGAAGATCCAACCGTCACGGCCTTCCTGGGCAAGAAGGAGAAATGTTCTACGCGATGTGCCACGCGTACTTCGGGATCGGAGTTTCTTCAAACTCCTCGAGGTAGGATTTTCCTACTTCTGGGTTTTAATTCCCATTTTAAATGTTTTACTAATGCTCGCTGAATGAGGTCAGTGAGGCCGTTTGATCTGGGTCCCAAAACATGGGACCGACTATTGGAAATTTTTTTAGAAACTTGAGAGGCCGTTTCAGATAGTCCCAATGTAGGGCTGCCTGGGTTGATTATGTGTTGATTTATGTATTAATTGGTGCTTGGTATGCATCACCCTGAATGGTCAGTGGATTCATGATTCACTAAGTGAACTCTGTTTTGTGATTTTCCGGGAATAGTAAACGAGGGTTTCACTATTCCCGGAATAGTGTTCTCAAAATATATTTTTGTGAAAATATGCGTTGGTCGAGTGATTTAAATTAAATTGCTCGTGTTTTATCATTAGCCCAAGTGAGCTAATTTTGATGTGATGAAATGTATAATTGCATAACATGATTGTGTGATTTTATTTATGTGAATATATTCGTGGTTATATATTTGCATGTGATTAGACTGAATTGGAACTGACATACATGCATTCCATATGCACTGGAACATCCTAGGAGTATAGAGTTAGTGCATGAGATGGGTCAGAGAAACAAGGTTCGAGGGTGTCTAAAATGTTAATTATCGGAGGGTAGTCCAAATCCAAATATATCAACCGCCTGAGCGCCCAGCTTGATATATATATTCATCTGAGTAGTCCAATAAACTACAACAATATATCAACCGCCGGAGCTACTTCGCTTGATATATTCATCGGAGGGTAGTCCACAACAAATAATATATATCAATCAAGCCGGAGCGGCCCAATTCGATATGTATTCACCGGAGGTTGCCCACAAATAAAACGAATATTCTCATAATGAGGCTTAGGGGCGAGTGTGAGAGAGCTCTGAGGACTCGATCCGAAAGGGTCATGTAGACATTCAAGTGATCATGCATTTGTCAATGTGTTTACTTTGGAACATTGGTAATCGCACTTAGTGGTGAGTAGCCCACTTAGGGCGATTCTCCTACTGAGCTTTAGCTCACTCCTTCACAGGGGACCCCCTTTACCTTACTGTACAGGAGCGCATGTAGGGACGGCTCGTCCAAGAGGTCGAGTCTCGAAGAAAGCCGGGTGTGGCTTTGATGATTGTACATGTATTAGAACTCTTTAAGTTTAATATATGTATTGTTTAAGAGTAAAAATATTAACTCTTGTAACTATTGGGTATATAGTTGGTTTCATAGTTGGCATGTACATTGAGTAATCGTTTAGGGCCTATGGCCGTATTGGATATATATATATTGTATATATTGACTGTTTGGGATGTATATGCAAATACCGGGGTTTTCGGTAGAGCTCCCCTGCATAAAAGGAGACTCGCTCGATTTTTCTAAAGTGGCGTCTGCACCCGATTATCCACCGGAATTCCAAGGGCGTTGACGGGAAACCGACCCTAAGCTGTGGCGCCACAATATCTATATATATAGATGTATATAGATATATCTATATATATATATATATATATATATATATAAATCTATATATAAATATCTATAGATAGATATCTATATATATAGATATGTATATATCTATATAGATATATCTATATACATCTATATATAGATATGTATATACATCTATATATATAGATATATAGATTTTATAGATAAATAGAGCAAAATTTTGTTCTTCTATACCAAATGCATTTTGAATAGAAAACAAAGATATGGTTTCATTACCATAAGGAAAAAGATTTTTCTGAAAAAACAAATTCCACAAAGACCTATTCAAATGAGTCCAGAACTCCTTGAATATTGCAAAAAGGAAATTAATGATCTCTTAAATAAAAAACTTATAAGACCAAGTCATTCACCATGGAGTTGTGCAGCTTTTTATGTCCAAAAGGCTTCAGAACTTGAAAGAGGAACTCCAAGGTTGGTAATCACTATAAACTACCAATAAAGTCCTTCAATGATTAGGGTATCCAATACCTAATAAAAAGGATTTAATTCAAAGGATTTATAATGCCACAATTTTTTCAAAATTCGACATGAAATCTGGTTTCTGGCAAATTCAAATAAAACCAGAAGATAGGTATAAACTCCGCATTCACGCCCATTCGACATTATGAATGGAATGTAATGCCATTGCCTAAAATGCTCCTTCGCACTTCAAAATATGATGAATGAAATATTTAATGAATACACTAGATTTTCTATTGTATACATTTCGATGATGTTCTCATATTTTCAAATTCCCTTGAAGAGCATTTCTAAACATTTAAAAATTTTTCAAAAGATTGTAAGAGATAATGGTTTAGTAATCTCCGCAACAAAAATAAAATTGTTTCCAAACAAATGTTAGGTTTTTAGGATTTGACATTCTATAGTCAAATAAAACCTATACAAAGAGCAATTGATTTTGCTAACAAATTTCTCGATGAAATTAAAGATAAACACAAAGCTACAAAGATTTTTAGGTAGTCTAAACTATGTAGCCGAAGTTTTACCCAAAACTCTTAGAAATTTTAATTAAACATTTATTTCAAAGGTTAAAGAAAATCCTTTACCCCTGGGTCCTGAGGAACATACCTGTGTGGTCAAACAGTCAAAATTCAAAGTTAAGGAACTTCACTGCTTAGGAATCCTTCACCCAGAAGTCTTTCCTATAATAGAGACAGACGTCTCAAACATAGGATATGGTGGAAATCTTTTAAAACAAAGATTTCAAACAAAATTTCAATTGTTAGATTTCACTCGTATTTGAATGGTCCACACTGAATTATTCAACGTTAAAAAAGAGATTTTAGCCATTGTTTTATGCATTCAAAATTTCAAAGTATGTTTTTAATAAAGAAATTTCTTTTAAGAGTTCGAGGCTTCTTTATACATTTTCCCCTTCCCATTCAAAAACTAAATATTTTATCTCTACAAAAATATATTAAACCCATAAGATTGGAAGAATAAGGAAACATCAAGTAGAATACTACAACTTTCGAATGCAAAGTAAATAGAAAGTAAAAACAAAACAAAAACTTAATCTTCAATTGAAAACCCTCTTAAAACTATAAAAAAATTGTTTTTTTTCAATGTTTTAAAAATCGACGAATTACTCGACGGATTGATCGTAATTATCGACCGATGACCTTATAGCTTCACGCTTAATCTTTATTCAACCATCGGAAACATAATCGGCTTAGTATTTAAACCGCGGAATCGAGCAACTTTTTCGACTCAATCATCGACCATATTTTAAAACATCGCTTTTAATTTATTGAACGAAAAATTGCTTCTTCTTTTACACCTTGAATCGACCAATTTGGTAAATTTAATTTTAAATTAATGTTAAAAGTAACAAATAAATTTCGAATTTATTAAAATTTGAAGCTAACGTTACAAAGATTAGTTTTTAATTTAATATTATTTATTGACTTATAATCCTTCTTTATTTTTCATGGATTACAAATTGTAGATAAAAGCATGTGAATCACGGGAGTGTGCTAGGACTTAGGAGGAACACACAGCCGCGAAGATGGTTTTAGAAGGATATGGTGGAATCTTAGGTATCCTTGCTTAGGTATCCTTCACCCAAAAGCCTTTCCTATCATAGAGACAGTATGCCTCAAACATAGGATATGGTGGAATCTTTAAAACAAGATTTTAAAACAAAATTTCAATTGTTAGATTTCACTGTATTTCAGAATGGTCCACAATTGAATTATTCAACTAAAAGAGATTTAGCCATTGTTTTATGCATTCAAAATTTCATAAAGTGATGTTTTTAATAAGAAATTTTTAAGAGTTGATTAAAAAGAAGCCTCAAAACTCCAAACTTCAAAACTCCTATTTTGAAAGTTCAAGGGAGATTAAGTTTGAGGCCTCTTATGCGCGGCAATAAAGAAGCTCTTTCAAACTTCAAATCTCCTTGAAACTTCAAATTGTTGGTTAAGGTCCTGCTTTAGAGTTGCATCAGAGCCAAGTATGTAATTTTGAGCCAATTACATTTGTACCTCTCTTTCAAAATAATTGTGATTCCTCACGCCAGTGGTTTGGTCACCCAAAGGTATCCTCGCTGGTCACCATAAATCCCAGTGAGGTCGGTGGTCCCGGTGGTGGTCCCTCTAAATGTTAGAATCCCACCATCGTAGAAAGGTTAGAAATGGCAAATTTTATCAAAAAGTTTGTAGGTACTAGTTCAAATAATAGTTCATCCGTGATAGATGAACAATCCTAGACATATACAAGAAACACCAACAATTGAAAACAAACTGTCTGTTTCTATAGAAGATTGGGAACAGTACATCAAAAATTGGGAAATGCCAAAACAAAATATAAAGGAACTATATAAAATAGGAAATTTTGAATTTAGAAAAGATTATATAATCAAAATCTCTGAAAATACTCATTCAATAGGTTCTGAGACATAAACTATTGAACTCCTAGATTTCAAGGATTTAGAACAACAAATTCAAAAGAAAATTCAAAGTCTTACATAGAGAGCTATCCGTAGCAAACAAACCTTTAACCACAGTTAGGATTAGACAAACTCTATATGTATATGTCCTGCGCGGATGCAAGACATAACAAATTCCAGATTCCCTTTAGGATTAATGGAAACAAACACATCTGGACCTGTATTTCACCGTTATCCAAACTTGAGTCGACTCCATGAATGATAAGAGCATTCATAAAGCCTTAACTCTAAACATTCAAAACTCAAAATTATGACATGACTCAGATCCAGAACATACTTAGTATACAGAGTATACTACAAAGTAATGACTCAAGAGTCAACCCAAATTGCCTTTGTCCTCACCAAAAGATCAAACCTTAATTTGGTGCCAAAATGAAAAAAGAATTCAACAAATATAATTCAAAACTCATTCCATGGGAATGTTCACACAACTTCAAATGAATTTAAACAACTCTTAGCTCCAAACCTATTGAACAACCAAAACTTTTATCCATAATAGAAGATGGACAAGGAAATGTTCAAATTAATTTTGAGCCAAGAAAAGAAAACTTAACAAGAACATATTCTGAAAGGTCTCCTAACTCTTATTTAGAAATTAGAACTCCTTCTAGAAGATCAAATACAAAATAATGAATTCAGAAGAAGTAGACTATTCATCTACTATTCCAGACTTAAAATATGCAAGATCGGGAATCCAAACATTCAAAATTCTCCGTGATAGTCTCAACATTTTCAAATGATGTCACTCTAATGATGAGCCTTCTCAAACAACACGATGACAAAGCAGAAATGTGCTGAAATGACAAAGAATATTAAGCAAAGAATAAAATCTGAATAAATATAAAGAAAAAGCAATGGTTTTTCTCAAAATTATCTCAAGAAACAAAAGAGAAATTTAGGAGAATACCAGAGATTAAACTATAAATAATGAAAATGAATATTCCAATGTTCACATATTTTGATATATATGCTGCAAATAATCAATAAAATATCCTTTTCACAAATAAATATGTTCCAAAAGGAATGGGAAGTCAACATCATCGAAAAGAAGATAGTATCAACTCATCCTCCTTTGAAGAAATAAAATAAAGCCTTACAAAGCGAAATTAATAAATACCTTTCAAACAAATTCGACTCAAAGGAAGATGAAAACAGAATGACAAATTGAAAAGATATAAAAGGAATTCAACAACAAAATAATTTTACAAATCAAATCTTAGGAACACTTTCAAATCTAATTGAACAGAATTGAAAGTAAATACTTTACAAAAAAATTATAAACCGAAAAAGATGAAAGGAAGAAAAACAAGAAAGTCTATATTCAAACCTATAAAACCCCTAAATTAGAGGTAAATAAAATAATGACGAATTAATAAGACTTAACCCAAAAACCAGCGGTGAATAGAAATAAAAGATCCTCTTGTTCAGTGTCATAAATTTCTTATGGAATGTAAACAAGTTCAATTGCTTCCCAACAACTTTATTGAAAATTTTACAAACATCCGAGCAAGATGATGAACAAATAAACAAGTTCAAAACTTGGCATCAAAGATCAAAAAACTTTATCAAAGACCTACCCTCCGTATTTGCAATTTGAGGAGAACAACCAAAACAAAATAGCTATAATAGCAATGACATCTATTCTGGAATGGATGCTCTTTCTCGAACATGAAATTTTATTGTGTCGTCAAATACAAATGGCGCCTACCGCTACGGTAAACCGATGATGATTGGAACGCTGCTCAATTAATTGTGCTCTAATGCACATTAAAACTTTGGTGGAAACTACCTATGGAAAAGAAAGATTTACATCTTAAAAAGTACAATGAGGAAGGAGAGCAAGACTCCACTATAAGATTGGTCTATGCTATAAACTAAACATTTCATAGGTGATCCAAGCATTTATGGAGAAAGAACTTCAAATTCTACAAAACTTAAGATGTAGAACACTGAAAGTGATCTTAAATGGTATTATGATGTGTTCTAGCAACCTAAAGATGGTAAGGGTCAAGTAGAGCCTCTGATCGGAAAGAAGATCTTTTATGACTCTAAGGCTTTCAATGTGACACCCCAAAACCCGGGGGTCCGTTGACTACCCGTCAACCCGCGGAATACAAGTGGATGTCGGGTTACCCGACACCACTTTAGAAAAATCGGGCAGAGTCTCCTTTGTACGGGGAGCTCTACCCAATTACAAAACCTGCATATGACCTGTCCCAAGCAGTCCAATATATGCAATATATATATCAGATATATCCAATATGCATACCAACTATGATCCAACTATATATATTCCATAGTTAAGAGTTAGTAATATTTTCACTTTTAAACAATACATGTTAAACTTAAATAGTTCTAATACATGTAAACATCAACAAGCCACATTCGCTTCTAGAACTCAAATTTCAAGGATCTTAACTGCCTCTCGCACGCTCCTCGTACCGGTGAAGTGGGGATCCCACGACGGTGAGCTAAAGCCAAGAGGGAGAATCGCCTCTAAGTGGCCACTTCACCACCTAAGGCAAAGCACGTTCCAAATTAAACACACATTCAAACAAATGCATTATCCCACTTGAATGCCCATATGACTAACCTGATCCCAGTCCTCACCGACTCTCTCACACTCGCCTGCCTTTGTATGAGAATTATCAGGTTATTAGTGGACAACCCTCCGATGAATATATATCAATCGGGGTCATCCGACGATTGATATATTATTAGTTTGCACTACCCACTCGAATATATATCAACTGGCCGCTCCGACGCGATATATTATTTAGCCTGACTAACCGATGAATATATATCAATCGTCCGATTTCCGCTGGATATATTATTTAGTTTGGACTGTCCATACTAACATTTTAGACAACCCCTCCGAACCATTTAATATTTTAGACTACCTCCTAACCTTTTCCTTCTGAGATCATCTCATACTAATTCCTATAGTCCTAGGATGTTCCAGTGCATATGGAATGCATGTATGCCAATTCCAATACAATCTAAACCATATGCAAATATATAAACATGAATATATTCGCATAAAAATTAAATCACACAAATATGTTATGTAATTTATCATTTCAAACACCAAAATTAAATTACCTGGGGCTAATGTCCTTTCCTTTCCTCTTCAAACACAATTCGATTCGAATTACTTAACCAAACACGGATTTTCCCGAAAATATATTTTCTGGGTCACTATTCCTGGGGAACAAAACCCTAGGGCTTAATGCTCCCTACACTCAATTAATCCTAGTTCTATGTTTCTGAACCCGCATTTCACTGTCACTTACCGGCTCGCCAAATCCAACCAAGAAGATTCAAAACCACTACACCCATTTTTCATACCACGGGTCATGGAGCAGCCTACTGGCCGCCCATTTGGTTTCAAAAAATTGTATTAATTTGTCCATGTTTCGGGACCGATCCAACAAATTTCAATGACATCAACTACCTAAACAACTGAAAACACTAAAAATGTAATAAAACCCAAATAGTGAGAAAATCCCACTCAAGGAGTTTGAAGAAACTCCCCGATCACGGAGTCCACGCGCAGCTTGTCCCAAGGTGAGAACATTTCTCTTTTGCCCCCGAAGACCGGGCCACGGTCGTTTATTCTACAGATTTAGAGAGCAGTAAGCTTTCTAAGAAAAAACACAAAAATGGCTACTGGACGCCCCCATTTCATTTCACGTTTTGTCTTCTCAACATTGGAGAAGAAGACTGTAGCAGTTTTTCGCCATTTAAAGGACTTAACAACTTCATTAATGACGTTTACGTCCCTCTTTTCCCAGATTTGATATTCCCAAGACTACCTCTAGTCAGTCTCATTTTCATCGCTTCACTCATACCCACTTATGGCACATGAGTACTTGTTATACGCTGCCTTTCAGCCGACGAAACGATTAACTAGCGACCGAACCGCATGCCTCGAAAAACGTGTAAATCTCGACCGTTCCTTTAAAATTAATAAATACGTATAACTAGATTATACGAAACGATTCCAAACCCGCACAATCCGCTTCTCGGGCTATCCGAGGTCTAGAGAATTAATTACGGACTTTTAACTATAATTATAATTTTGTAATCAAAATTACGATTTTGCCCTTATTCCAAATTGAATTTCTGGTCTTGGTTACATTCAATGACAGAGTTCAAGATGCCCTTTAGAGAAAACATGAGGAACAACTAATTTGACACCCTTACTTATGGAGATCTCATAAGTACTGTCAAAAATGAAGGTCTTAAGTTGTGTTCTCAACTTAAAACTCCAACATCATTAAAAGACCTAAAAAGCTCTAAAGTAAATATTTAGGTTCTTTTGTGTTTCAATATATATAGATAATTTATATATATATATATATATATATATATATATATATATATATATATATATATATATATATAGTTATCTATATATATAAATCTATATAGTTATCTATAATTATCTATATATATAAATATGTATATATCTATATATACATATCTATATATATATATATATATATATATATATATATATATATATACTCTATATATATATATAGATATATAAAATTCATATACTCAGGCAGGTGATGTATATACATATCTTAATATATAGATATATAGATATATCTATATAGATGTATACATATCTATATATATAGATAGCCTATCTATAAGATATATATATATATATATATATATATATATATATATATATATATATATATATAGATTTATATATCTATAATAGATATAGATATATATATGTATTATATATAAATCTATATATAGATTTATATATCTATATATATATATATATATATATATAGATATCTATATAGATTTATATATCTATATATATATTCTAAGAGCCTATTTATAGATATAAATTCATATAAATATCTATATATATATAGATATATCTATATACATCTATATATATAGATTTATACATATTTATATATATATATATCTATATATAGATATTTCATATATATAATATAAGTATAGATATATACATATTTATATATATAGAGTAAACTATATATATAGTATATATATATATAGATATATATAGTATATATATATATATATATATATATATATATATATATATATATATATATATATATATATATATATATATATATATAGATATATAGATATAGATTTTTTTTTTTTTTATATATCTATATATATATATATAGTTATGTGTATATATATATATATATATATAGATATATAGATTTTAGATTTATATATATATATATATATATATATATATATATATATATATATAAAGTCCAAAACCGATTGAACAATCAAAACTCTTATCCATAAATAAGATGGATAAGGGAAATGTTCAAATTAATTTTGAGCCAGAAAAGAAAACTTAACAAGATCATATTCTCAAGGTCTTCTATTTCTTATTTAGAAATTAGAACTCTTAAGAAGATCAAATGTTCAAACAAACTTAAATATAGAAGAAGTAGACTATTCATCTCCTATTCCATTTAAAATATAGAATTACCTATAAAATTCAAAAGATTTAAAGATAAAAAATTTAAATCCAAAAACCTCCGAGAATAAACAAATAAAAAACATCATAAAAAGAGGTTAGATGTTTCAATGTGGTCAAAAGGGTCATATAGCCCTAATTGTAAAACAAGGTGTTTTATCAGATAAAGAAGAAGATTATTATTCCGGTGAATAATATCATCTTTGGAAACCGATAAATCTCAAACAAATTCAAAAATGAAAAAGAAATTGAGTAAAATAGAAAATTGCTTATGTCAAATAAATATAAAAGACAAATGATCAAGAATTACTTTGAAATGATCGATCGATAGAAGACAAAGAGACTAAAGCAAATGATATAAGAAAGGTTTTAGAACAACAAAATTCAAAACCAAAGCCTAAAATAAATCTATCAAATTCTAGAATAAATGAAAGATATGTTTCAATATTATAAAATGTGAACCCGTAACTTCAAGATTACAGGAAGAAGTAAACAAATAAAAATTCAAATAAATGAATTAAAAAATTGTACACAAAACCTAGAGAAAGAATAACCAACTTAGAAATCCAAAAAGAAGATTTAATGTAAGAAACAAATGAAGGTTAAAACTTTTGTACATAGTATGACTATAGTACAAAACAGAGATGGTATACAAAGATAACTTTGAGAATCAATCCCCGACATAAAGAAGTTTTTTATAGCTTTAATTGATTCGTAGAGCGATTTAAATTGTATACATGAAGGATTAATCCCCATCAGATATTTTGGGTAAAAACATCTCAAAAGATTATCGTAATCGCTAGTAATGATCCTTTGAAGGTTCACACAAATACCGCAAGGTCATTTAAAAATGGTATTTGTATTAAAACTTCATTCTTACTAGTCAAAATATAAGTCATCAAATTGTTTTAGGAACTCCTTTCCTAACACAACTTTATCCCCTTTTCAAATTGATAATAAAGGATTAAAACTGGGAATATAATGGTCAAGAAATTCTTTTGAATTTATAAGAGGTATCAAGTTAAAGAAATAAATCAAGTTCTAAGATTTTATTTCTTACGAAAACAAAACATGTGTAAAATTTCTTCGTAAAGAAATACAATATAAGAAAATCTAAGAAAATTTAATATGCCAATGTGTTCAAATAAGAATAAAAAATATCCAATAACAAATAGAGCAAAATCTTTGTTCTTCTATACCAAATGCATTTTGGAATAGAAAACAACATATGATTTCTTTACCATATGAAAAAGATTTCGCTGAAAAACAAATTCCTACAAAAGCTAGTGTAAGAGCTGTAATGTAAGACCCGAGAAATTTCCACTGAATATGGGCAAAATCGTAATTTTGATTACAAATGTAATTACGATTAAAAGTCCGTATCAATTTTCAGATCTTTATGATGAACGGATTGTACCGCTGAATCGTCAAATCTAGTTAGCACCGTGAAATTTCGTGAATTTTCTCGGAGATACTGAGTCGACATCGCCGAGCAAGATCGCGCGTGCCGTGAACCGATTCTCGATGCGACGAAAAGTCACATATAAAGATGACTACGCACAAGTAAGTGGTATGAGTAGATAAATGATGAAAAATTTGATTTCGCTTAGATAAGTGCCGCCGAAAAATCAAATTCGAGAATGAGACATAATGGGTATTATGGAATTTGATTTTAGTCACTACAAGCCAAAAATAGTGCACATGGCCTTCCCCAATTACAAGAGACCAAAAAAACGTGATTGCCATTGGAGGATGCAGTGAGCTTGGGTTGAGAGAACGCGTAGAGAGAGAAACTTCTCTCTAAAAATACGCGAATCGGACAATTGGTTAGTTTCGGACAGTTGCGGAAATGTTCTACGCGGGAGCAGCTACGCTGCGGGACCCTTGGATGGCGAAGCTTTGACAACTCCAAGAGGTAGATTTTCTCCCTACTTGTGTTTTATTCCCATTTTGCGTTTTTCACAGCCAAGGCTGGCGCCGTGAGGGGTTTGGCTTGATCGGTCCCAAAACATGGGACCCTAATTGTGGGAATTTATTTGGGATTTTCTCTGTACGGACTGCTCCATGGATGTTAGGCTGTTTGGTTGTGGATGGGTGTTAATTTGTGCATTAAATGCTTGCTTGATATAAGCTTGGGCCGGGAATGGTCAGGATTG